>VDFB02004607.1:0-61708 GCA_007258455.2 Sequoia sempervirens | reverse complement strand
CTCTCTCCCTCTCAACCCTCCCCCTCCTACCCCCTCTCCCTCTCTCTCTCTGAACCCTCTCCCTCCTATGTTGGAAAAATATGTCTCAATCCCACAGGCTAAAACCTCTATTGGAGCCAAGTCAGTGTGACATATTCTATGTCTGGCCGATGAGCAGATTTGTAACCTTATGTTTTGTACAGGTCGTTGTGACCTTGCAAAAGTCTTGCCGAACGGTTACACATTGGTGTCTTCAATGTGACATGTTGTGTTCGATATGTTCTCTTACCGCGTGGAGATCTTTGGCCGATAGGCCATACATATCATTTATCAGGGAGACCCTTGGCCAAAAGGCTTAGTTCGGGAAGAAGCGTCAGCGATGAAGAAAGGTCTCACTGATGGGGGAAATCTTGGAGTCTTCACGGTGACACAATGACTTCAGTATGAAGTCTCAGTGGCCGATGGAGAGTCTTGCCAATGATGAGGGGTCTTCGGTATAATTCTTGGCGAACGGTGGTCTCGGGGTAACTTGGAGAACTTAGTAAGAACTCTCAGTGAGGAGTGGTATGTCTTGCCAATAGCATTTGCTTGGTGTCCTCGGAGTAACATGTGATGGCTCGATAAGAATTCTTACCGATGTGTGAAGTCTTTCTGACCGTTCGGTGCTCGATGTAACTAAAGGGGTCTTGGTGTGAAGTCTCAGCGACGAACGAAAGTCTTGCTAACTGCTAATCACTTCGAAGAAATTCTTTGAACCTCTGTATGATCTCTTGGCAAAAGACAATAGTCTCGCCGATGTAAGTTGTATTGTCTATGTGACTTTTGAACCTCAGTATGAAGTCCTAGCGAAAGTGATGAGTCTCACCGACTAGTGGATGCACACGGATTAACATGAAGGCTCGGTGTGAGGTCCTAGCCAGAGCAATAGTCTTGCCGAAGGGAAAACTGAAGTCGATGCAATGGGTGAACTCTATATAACCTTTTGTCGATTGTAAGGACTCTTGGTGATATCGAATGCTGACTGTGTTGGCATCGAGGAGACATGGACAGTGTCTCACCGATATACCAACACAACTTGACATGGTTATCGTAACGCGAGCATGTTATTAACCAATAGAGGTATGTTCATTTAGGATTAAATAATGTGCTCGCGTTATCACTAAAATGGTAAAAAATCACAATATACCCATGATGTCAGCCCACATTCTGCATATTCTCTTGGTTTTGCTTGTGCTCCGACAAAAAGTAGCTTTTTGGTGATTGAGTGAAGTGTGCATGCATGATTTTGAGATTTCATCACCTTTTGAATGTTCTTTCCATCACCTTTGCATGAAATAGCAAAGTTTTCACGTTGAGAGGCATATAACATCAATTCAAGTTTGAATTATATTGATAATTGATATACAATTGAAATTTGGAGGGGAACAAGCTTTTGAAGAAGTGAAATTTTTGAGGAGTTTGAGGAAGGAAGAAGCAAAGGCTGCATAATTTGGTAGAACTCCTCTATTTGAAACTTTTCTTTTTTAGGTATGTGAAATCTTTGTACATTTTCTTTCATTCTATTATGGCTTGCTTTCATTTTTGTTGTTTAGCTTATTCCATGTTGATCAAATTGTTTGTTTGTGATGCAATATCAGATTGCCAAGCCACTCAACAACATCATTTATTTAGGGAACTTCCTTCCCAAATCAATAGAGTAAAAGATCAATTTATACAAACTTTTTCAAATTCATCCAAAACTACCTTTCATTCAACCAAAATCCATTTATTTCATTTCAAGTTATAAGGCTATCAGTAGCCAATTCACCATCTCCATATAGCAAACCATTTTCAGAATCAACTTTCAACTTTGTTCTTGTCATAAGCAATACAACAATCACTCATCAACTCAACTTACCCCTTCAAGGCAAAAACAATCAAACACCTCTGTTCCTTAGACCTGCAATCAAACATCATCCCAGCCATTTGAGATATCTTTGCTCAAATCAACACATCCATCATCCTATCTTCACTTAGAAACCATTTGTAACAACAACAAGCAGCATTAGTTTAACACTGTCACCAGACCTTTAAGATACCAATTTAATCATGTTTTGATTGTAATATTCCAATATATTAGTATAGACACACTCTGACTACTTTGCATTCAAGAAACCATTGCCATATATTGGAAACATATGCCCAAATCATCAAATATTTCACAATCTACCTTCAAAACATTACCAAGCATAGACACAACTGTGGCATCACAAATGAGACTGCTTCCAAGCACTCAACAACATTCCTTTCACTGTTTCTGCATATTCTATGTTTTTAGCAAACAATGCCAAATATCTTTAGGAGGCCAACATTCCATCTAATCGGGTGATTCCTTTTCTATCATAATGCATTTACACAATCCCAATACAGATTCTCAGGCCTATTTTGATCCTTTTCAACATACTATAAAAGTTTATACACTTATTTCACAAAACAGAGTAGAACCAACATGCTGTCTATTGGTAAAAGCCCTTAAATAGGTCAATTTATCAAAGCAAGTCATCATAGAACTACTCACTAATCCACCAAACTTGCAAACAGTCTTAGGCCATGTGTAGAAACTCACAAATAAACAAGTTTCAAAGATGGGAAAGCCCATCAATACCTAAAAATCAATGCTTATTTGATTATAGGGTGAAAACACACCAACCATGAGGGTTTCTTTAATGAAACATTGCAAAAGCCTCTACTACTCCTGCTCCTTATTGAAACATGCTTCATTATGTCTGCAAATTATTTTGAAATCATTTCTAAAGCTCCTCTACATGTTGTTTCCTCAAACCCTGCTTGAAAGCACCATTTTTTTTTGAATGAGAAAATTCAGAATTTTGTTCGTACCCAGCGATTATCCGACTTCTTATTTCTGTTACCCTTACACACACATCTTCACATTGAAAAGACTTACTAAATATGATCCATTCCAGCGACCTACTAGCCCATGATTGGAATGGCTAGAAAGATCTTTTAGACTCTCTAAACAATTCTAAAGGAAACCACAGGGCCGAGACTTAGAAACTAGTTCAAATTAGATTGATTATTTGAATTACAATTCCTATGACTTTCAAGAATGAAAGAAGTCTCTTTCCACGACAGAATCAAATCTTAGAACATGCCCGAATCACTATGCAACACGAAAACAAAGAATAGAAAAAGGTTTGAAATAAGCGGCGAGAGGAGTTTTGTTATTAATTTTATGGATTTTGGGATACAAGATCTTCCTTTCTCGAGCTTACAATTCTTTTAAAGGTGTCTAAATTAGTTGAAATAACTGCCTCTTCATCTTCATCAACCCATCCTTTCCCTTCCACAAAAAAGACTCTTCACCTTCTTGCTTTTGTGCAATTTTACATTTTTACAATAATTGACAACTTTTGTTATAAAAAGCAACTTTTCAATAATATCACCTAGTGACCTATTTCATGGTGAAAATACATTGAAATTCATCATTTAATGACCTTCACTCATCATATTTACTTGAACATTACAAATTGAAAAAATTATCCTTTTGAAGGAATTTCATGACCTAGGTGCTCCTGCACCAGTTTGTCATGTTACAACCTTACGTTGTCAATGGACATTTAAATCACACAATTCAATACACTTTCCTATTACATTTTTAAACCACACCTCTTTGAGGAATTTTGTTAAGTTAACAAATTGAATTTCTTTGTGTATGCTTCCCAAAGCTATCATTGGGTGTGCTGTCAAAAGCGGTTACATACAAACCCGGCTTTTCATTGAGGCTTTCTTTGTGTAATATAGCTAAAGCTTTTCGATGAGTTAATGCTTCAAAGCTCAATTAGTTAATTGAGCAACTTAACGCAGGAGTAAAAATTATTCATCATGCCAGAAGAAGCGAATTGTTAAAAGGAAAAATAACAGGATGATCAGCTCAAATACATCAAAGATAAAAAATGGATGAGAATTGCGTAGCGAGAAATTAGGAGCGATTGATGAAAACAAGCCGGTTGAAGAGGAACCTCAAGCAATCAAAGAAAAATTAGCAGCACAAAAGGGCATGAATCACGAAAAGAGTCGTGCTAGAGGGAGATCTTAGATCTACCTTGATTGGGGAACCACATCATAGGTGAATCTGAAAAGGAACACCATTAAGCTTTAAAGAAAATATGGAGGGACACCATCTACCACAAGTATTGAGTATGGTTGGACACCATCCACCACAACTGAAGTTGAGGAGTACATCATCACTTTCAGTTGAGGAACAAGGTATGCCATCATCCCCATGAACCTCAGGTATGTCTTCTATTCCACTAGATCGAGAGGTATGTAATCTAGCCCACCTCAATTAAATATTGATGAAATTGCTAATGTTGAGATGTATGTACCTAAGAGAACACCACCTAGAATTTTGCGTAGAAAGCCAAAGTTTTTGATTAATATTGATGAGGATATTTTGCAGCACATGAACTTAGGTAAGATTCCAGAACGCACTTGTAGATGATATGATGATAAGATTTGGAAAATGTTCTTTGAAAGGCTAAATGAGACTGTAAGATGTCAACTATTTGTTCAAATGATGTGGGGTTTAAAGTACATAAACATCATGAAGACTCTTGGGTTGAGAACATCGAATGCATCAAGTGAAAACACTATTATGAAGAATCTAATGGATGCTTATGACAGTGTGGGTAAGACCTCATGCTCAAAGGATAGTAATGTCACCCGGCGTGTCATTACATTGACTTTATTAGCTATCAAACAAAGAGATCTCGCCTCATTAAAAGACAGTGAACAAATGGGAATTAGTGAAAAATTTATCAAGCGATGGATTCAGTGTAGAATTGAGGGCACGGAATTCAAATGAATTATGGGCATTCTGGAGTGCCGCACAAGATAAAAAAGTTGTTGGAAACGTAGGGAGACACTAATTGAAGATTATTGGAAGAATAATACAAGGCCATCTCCAAATCAAAGGGATGTACATTATAAGAAAGGATAATGAATTGAGTGAAACCGTGAGCCACATCCAAAGCATTTTTTGGATATGACTCAAACCCAATTTTTTCATAAATTTCAAAATTCTTATCCTCAAATTAGTATTTCTCAAAGATTTTTTGAAATGATTAAACCTTTTTATGTCAAGATAAATCACACATGTATTACTTGTTGCTGTAAACTACATATTGAATTCTCTAACCATTATGATGTTTATCGTTCTATATGTTTACATTTGCATACTAACAATGTTTTGCAAGATTGTGGCATAGGAGCCCCACCAAAATCTTCAAGAAATTTCTTATCAAATTTTTTTATGTGAAATAGAGGATGGACAAATATTCTATAGGACAACATGCGAGCATTGTGGTGGCTTGTAACGAATGCTAGTATGTCAACATATGGAAAGCATATATGAGGCGAGACAAAAACTAGTAGAGTTCGGGAAGTATAAAATAGTAGCATATGCTACAAAAGATGGATCTGAAGCAAAAAGGTGTGAGTTGGTTATTCAGAAGATTCCAGTGTATCAGTTCATGTCCATGTTTCATGAGAATCTAGTGTATGAATATGCAAGGCATACCCATAGAGCCCGATGGCTAGACATACAATTCAAGCTATGCAAGGACACTTTTCCACTTGGTAGCATAGTATCAGTGGTTGAATTTTTAGAGAACTACACTCTATAGCCATAGCGTGAGGTGCAGTCATAGTATTACAACTCCACACAGGTTTTGATATTTATGCACATAACATTCATACATGTAGCTGAAAGTACACAGGACGAAAGGAAGGTATTGAGGGAGTATCACTTTTATATTAGTGATGATCACACGCATTCTCCAGATTTCGTGCAAGGTTTCTTCCATATGTTCTACAATCATTTGGCTCAGAGGGACATATCATATGATCGGCATATAATATGGTCAGATAACTGTGCAACACAGTTCAAGAACACACGTATGTTCTGGTTATGCAGGATGCATCTCACTACACGTGTTCAACATATGTGGAACTTTTGTGAGGCCGGACATGGAAAGGGAGAGCATGACGGTGCAGGAGCATGCGTGAAAAGAGCATTAGCACGAAGATTTAAAGTATAAAAATAGTGCACAATTGATAGATGCAAGATCAATCGTCGAGTGGTGTAATGGTTCGATGGGTCCAGGTAATGAAGGTACGTCTTCAGTTCATAAATTTTTTTGGTTGATGGATGATACTAACATTGCACCATATGAGGATTGTTGTACACTAACAGGATTGAGTGAGTTGCACTCTTTCCCTTGCCTTTGGCTCAAATCTCAGGTTCATAGATGTCGATACGTAAGATGGCGCCTTTTTTTGTTATTCATGTACAATGCAAGCCTGGAATGATTGTGAGTTAGGGGAGTGGGTTGAAAAATGGTTGACAAGTTATCTTAGCCCACTTCACACGTATTGCCCTCCGATGGCATTGGAACTAACATGGATGGAATCATCGGTCGACTTTGACCATGTATCGGATCTAGTTCAACCAGGTAATATATCTACTTTCTTAGTATTTGAAATTCCATATTGTTATCTTACTTTGTACTGTATTCATAATGTTGACTAATTTCAATAGATATGCTGCACATATAAATGCAGGGCATGTTTATGCAGTTATTGCAGATGAAGACAACGAAGAAGGTACAGACTATTACTTGTGTCGTGTTGAGGCAAAAAAGAAATTGGAAGCCCCAATTGTAGATGGAGAAAACATTGAATACCCTATAGGATCAGTTATTCTTACTGGAATGTGGCTTAGAAGGTACCCACATAAGAGTGTTAAACATTGGTTGTTTGAGGACTTTGACACGTATCGTAAGACTCTTCATTACTCAAACCTTGTTGTGGCATCCAATGTTCATTTGAGAAAATATGGGGTTAGACCTTTGAACAAGACCTTGTGGAAGGTCCATGAGTCTGACCATGAGACAATACTTGACACAATAAAGAGTAGAGCAGATCCAGATGGTTCATTGGATTAATTTGTAAGTATATACACAATGGTTCTTATTAATTTACCACTTGTATCCACGATGGAGTTTGGTTGATGCCAATGCCTATCATCTTATTTTACTTTGTGTATCACATTATGTAACGAGGAAAAATTGATTGGGTGTCCCCTTTGATGATCTTGACAAATCTCAATTATGATTTTAAGCCATTAAAAAAGTGTGTGCGAAGCTTGATGAGGCAATTTCAAGTTATTCATTTGAATTAAACCTTATCATGACCACTTATGATGTAGACATTATAAGAGTATCTCGAATTTCAATAAATTCTATTCATAAGAGCATAGACAAGGCAGTGAACTCTTTGAAAAAATTCCTCAAAGAAATGTGGTCTCATGGTGATGGAATGGCATGGCGAATGCCATGACAAGCAAAGTGTTGTGGATTGTCATGGCATTCCATCACCATTGAGACCACATTTCTTTGAGGCTTTTTTTCAAACAGTTTGTTGCCTTTTCTATGCTATTGCTTAATAGTATACTTTTGATAGATTTTTCCACAAGCATCCATAGGTTTTTGGAAGAACCTATTTTAGTCTTTTAGCCATAGCAACAAGGAAGCAAACTGTTTGATAGAATGCTTTGGTAAACATGTATGATAAATGTACTAGCATAGAGAAGGCAGCGAACTATTTGAAAAAAATGCCTCAAAGAAATGTGGTCTCATGGTGATGGAATGCCATGAAAATCCACAACAATTTTCTTGTCATGTGATTCAGAGGGGATGGGACTTTAGTCAAAACTCAAAGTTTCAAGGATTACAATGATGCAATCTCAAACACTCTTCCAGGCACCCTGATGGAGACAAGCCTCAATAGTACACTTATAACTTAGATGCTTTCCTAATGGACCCAAACCTTTGGAGTGATCTCAAGGAAATCACAAAAACTTTTCTTGAATGGTTTCAAAGCCCCAAACCTCTGTCTTAGACAAAACTCACTTTTTGCACCTTGACTAGGCTTCTAGCCCAATTAGGCTTCTAGCCCAATTAGGCTTCTAGCAATGGTTTTTTGACTTTTCACTCAGCTTCCCCAAAGGAATCCTCAATATAATGACTGATTCAGATGTGATTAATGATGATACACAACATATAAAATCATTTATGGCACTTGTTTTGGATCAAACCTACCAAAATCTGTTGTTTCCTCTAATTTAAGGCCTAATTAGCCCACTTTTTCAAAGCAACCCCTCTCTAAACTTATCCCCTGACTATGAAAATTTCAAAAATATTTTAAAATGTTCCCAAACCAAATATTTTCAAGGTATTAGTCTTCTTTGACACCCTCAACACCCTAAATCACAAAACCCTCAATAAATTGCTCCAAAACTAGGGCCTCTTGAAAATTAGCTTTCCCAACACTTCCAAAAACTTCTCTTGGACTTTTCACCAATAACTCAACATATATAAACACCTTAAACTTAGAAATATACCCCTTATTAAGGTAGATCTTCTGCTGCTACACTTTAGGCACCATTTTCATGCCCTTTTCCTTGCTAAAACTCGGTGTACACCCAAGAATCACTCTTTCCTGCACAATAAATTGTTAGATCTGTATAATAAAAGTTATATATGATCCATTTCACAAGTTTTAAGTCACACTCTCCCATGAAATGGATCATTTATTGATGAAGACTCTTAAAACTAGTGAAAAATATGTACTCTTTGAGGAAAGTCAGCAATATAACACAAGAAAATGATTCCCAACATTATTCAAGTCATTAAAAAGGTTAAATGCATGTAAATACAAGTTATTAAACCATCCAAATGAGCATGACACCAAAAGGAATTAGAGATTCATAAAAAAAACTCAAGAAAATGCAAAAAGATTGAAGTTTTTATTGATTTTCTGTAGCAGTCCGTACAACACTTGCAATATCAACCAACCCTCCATACAAATGCTTTCTCCAGGCTTATAGATTCATCGTACAACTATCCCAACTGATTAGAATTGATTTTATTACATTATTGTGATTAAACCTCCTAAAACTCACTTTTCCACCCAAAGTTGGATTTCAAAAATTTGAATTTCCAACATTGCAATTTATTAACTCCTATTAACTATAAACCTTCCAAAACTATTACATATCATCATTCAACCTTATTTAACCTAATTAAAACATCATATACCTATTTAAACTCCTATAACATCATTGTTCCATTTACAAGTCAATTTGGTCCTATGGTCCTTATCAGGACCCTTAGGACTTTTGATCTTCCTGTTACACTCATCCATGCCAAATGCCATTATAGGCTTCAAAATGCTATAATTGATGCTTTAGAAAGGTTTATAGGCCTTCAAGACCCCTTCCATCTCCTGAATCTCCAAATGATCCTCAAGGAGCTTGGGTGCTCCTGCACCATCATGGCATTCCACCACCATGAGACCACATTTCTTTGAGGCATTTTTTTCAAATAGTTCATTCCCTTGTCTATGCTATTGCTTACTATTATGCTATGATATATTTTTCTAAGCATCCATAGCTTGTTCGAGAAAGCACTTGTTGTAGGCTTTTTAGCCATAGCAGCAAGGCAATGAACTATTTGGCTAAATCTTTGATAGACATGTATGAAAATGTGTTAGCATAGACAAGGCGGTGAACTCTTTGAAAAATGCCTCAAATAAATGAGGTCTCATGGTGATGGGATGGCATGGTGAATGCCATGACAAAGAAAATTGCTATGGATTATCATGGCAATCCATCACCATGAGACCACATTTCTTTGAGGCTTTTTTCAAACAGTTTGCTGCCTTTTCTATGCTATTGCTTATTAGTATGCTTTGATAGATTTTTTCCACAAGCATCCATAGCTTTTTTGGAAGCACCTATTTTAGGCTTTTAGCCATAGCAACAAGGAAGCGAGCTGTTTGATGAAATTATTTGGTAAACATGTATGATAAATGTAGTAGCATAGACAAGGCATCGAATTGTTTGAAAAAGTGCCTCAAAGAAATGTGGTCTCATGGTGATGGAATGCCATGCCAATCCACAACAATTTGCTTGTCATGGCATTCCACCACCATGAGAGCACATTTTTTTGAGGCATTTTTTTCAAACAGTTAATTCCCTTGTCTATGTTATTGCTTACTATTATGCTATGATAGATTTTTTCTAAGCATCCATAGCTTGTTCGAAAGCACCTGTTTTAGGATTTTAGCCATAGTAGCAAGGCATTGAACTGTTTGGCTAAATTCTTTGATAGACATGTATGAAAAATGTGTTAGCATAGACAAGGCAGTGAACTCTTTGAAAAATGCCTCAAAGAAATGAGGTCTCATGGTGATGGAATGCCATGACAATCAAATGCATTTGATTGTCATGGCATTATCGAGTCATGAACTCTTCGAGCATTTTCATGAATCTATAAATATTACTACTATTATGCTTTTGATATATTTTTTCCAAGCATCCATAGCTTGTTCGAGAAAGCACTTGTTTTAGGATTTTAGCCATAGCAACGGCAACACTTGAACTATTTGACAAAATGCTTTGGTAGACATGTATGAAAAATGTGGTAGTATAGACAAGGCTGATGGCTTCGTTTGAAAAATGCCTCAAAGAAATGTGGTCTCATAGAATGCCATGACAACCAAATGCAATTGGCAGCTACTCCTAGTTATTTGTTATGCAATGTGAAGTAATTGCATAACTGCTTAGGTTGACTTTGTAAAAACTATATTGTAATTGAAATTTTGTCATCTATCAGCATCTGGTTATTAGTTATGAAGCGTGAAGCAATGCTTTTCAGTTTGAAAGATGTGCAATGCAATGTAATCAATGTTATGAATATAAACTACAAAAATCTTTTTTTTACTAAGTTACCGGTTCAGTTTTGGGTTCGAGATCGAGTTCGAGAACCCGGTTTTCCGGTTCGGGAAATTTTTTTGGGGGTTGGGTTCGTTTTGGGTTCGGTCATTCTAAAACATATAAAAATCAGAAATATATACATATTTGCAGCAATAATCAAGTTCAAAATACACCACCATATTAATAGTCAAATAACATAGCAAAAATACACCACCACTTTCATAGTGAAATATTAAAATATTAGTGATCTACTCGAATGTCATGATACACAATTATAAATTAAAGTTCAAACATAAAAATGTCAAGTGTTTACAATCAGCCATTATTGATCATTGATCAATTTGAAGAGTGTGAACATTTTTCTGTGTGGAAGGAAAACAAGAAAATAGTGTTACATAATTATTTACATTGTGAAAGAGCCAAAACCTTTTTCTTGTAGATCGTAGAAGAATCTCAGTGATTTTTTGGGTGTCCCCTCCTTGGAACGAAACTATCCTGAGCCATGAATGATTGACCAGGAACTGTGAGAAAGAAATAAGATAAATCACATGCAACTTGTTGCAATTTCTTTCCTTGGGAAAAAGTGTAAAGTTTTCTTTTCAGGGAGAATCTCCTTTAGAGTTTGAACACATTGATAATTTTCAAGAGAGACTTAGCCAAATATGTCATCTAGGTTTGAAGCTTTTAGGTAAAATGTTTCCTTCTTAAAATTTTGTTCAAAATTCAAGATGCAGGCTCTCCTCCCTTAGGGAAGAGAAGGCCTATCAAACCTAACACTCTTATGCAACACTTCTTAAGTTCTTGTTGATGCAGTATTAGATGCGAAGTTTCAAAATAGGCATGGTTATATAAATTCTCATCTCACAACTAGATCATTGCATCAAATTAAGAATTTTCAATCCTTTATGGTCTAGACAAGAGAAGTATGGAATAGTGTTCCAATGCTAAAGTCTTATTGTGAATCTCTTTGCTATGAGTGGTTCAAAAATGAGGAATCTATCTTCTGTATCAAATGAGAAATATTCACAATATATGCTAGGAAGGAATAAGTCTATAAGATCGAGTATGCAAGAACTGTGAATTGCAAAATTGGCTTACATTTGACTTCCAAACACAAAAAATTTCACACTTTTCGATGTTCACACGTAAGTCAAAAAATATGTGTGTAAGTTGTAAAGTATACACTTGAATACACGTAACTCATATCTATTGAACCATGAATTTATAATTTGCAAATATGGAAACCATCGATAAAAAGATTTGTATTAAGCAAATAGCCATGTACACATACATCAATATATGTCAATATAAGTATAAAATATAGTTACAAAATAGCCATATAGGCTTACGAGAATGCCATATAGGCATTCGATGTCAAATATATCCAATACAAAATATGTACAAAATTTCCATGTAGGCATACAACAAAGGTCTCTATGCATTCAAAATTCATTCTCTCCATGCTCTGGTTCAAATACAATTTTCTTTCCCTTTGCTAGGAAATCCGATGGTGATAAGTCTGTCACCCATTTCTACTGTGCTCGAGGAGTGCTTCTACTGCTCCTCCTAGTGTTTAGCTTCTGGTGAAGTTTCAACTATTATAATAAGAAGTAAAGACATTAATATATAGAAATTACATTATAAAAATTAATATATTTAACAAAATAATCACTTATGGCCATCTCACGATCACTCTCCTCGATGGAAATATTTGCACGCCGATGCTAAGGCATGCTCAAGCCCTGTATAAACCATCCAAATAGGAATTAAACTACAAATCAATAATGGTTTGATTTTTCACTCAAACTAGTTCATCTATAACAATGAATGTAAATTGAAATTTAGTAATTTTCCTCATACCTCCCCTATCAGAGCCATCGAGGATTGTATAGCGGAGGAAACACCAATATCCATTTCCCTCGTAATGTTTGGCAGTGTTTCTATCACCAACATCTAAAAATAAAACAACAAATTATTCATTCACAAAAAAGTTACAATAGCGATCCATGTGATGACTTATAATGTATGAGATGTAATGAACAAAATTTTGAGTACAAGTATTAAACAAATATATTTCTGATTATTAGTTATCGAATTTGAAGTAATGCTTTGATTTTGAATGATCTGTGTAATGCAACGTAAGGTCAACAATATGAATATAAACTACACAAATCTATTCAACTTAGAATTCATTACTTAAGTTCTCTTTAAATTATATATTACCTCCGTGAACATTTGATCAAATCTACTGGCACTCAGAGGTGTTTCCTTGAAACCTCCAACAGTTCCTTGTTCAACATCCAAAATCACATATTAAAATACCATTCGTAAAACAATGCTATCAACACATGTAATAAATTTATAATTGTTTACTAACTTTACATACCCCATAGATAGGTGTATTGCAAAAATAAGTAGGTGGATGATTGGTGTATCCAGTCTCTACACTGTGACCCTGCAATTTTATTAAAATAATAAAACTAAATTAGTTAATCTTGCATTTCACAATCAAAATTTAATAAATTAAATTCAATGAACATGCTGAATTTTACCTGAGTGTCAATGCCATATGCATCATGGAAAATGTTAGCCGTCCTCTCCATCCCCGTAGATGCATACGAATCAGGCTGCATAGTAGCATATGGATCCTCCATAGCACCCTCTTGAGTGTCGGTAGGGTCATATGAACAAGTTGCCCCGCAAGATTGACGCACATGGGTTCGAAGGCCACCACTTGAAGACTCCCCTGGATGGCGCTGTACAATAGGGCTAGTGTGATGGATGGCACTTTGGGTCAAAGTTGTGATCTCTTGCAATGTCTCTATGTTGGCACTCTCCTTCGTAATGATAGGCATCACAATCTGCTCATGAGGCGGCCTAGTGAGAGGTCATCTCCCTTGCTACGTAGGATCCGACTATGCATCGGGCCTATCCTAAGCTGACCCCCCACCTCTCCCCTAGAACTCCCTCATATCAAAATAATTTGGGATTTGGTTCAATACAAACTCACTATATAGTTTCACAAGAAAATATTGGGGGACTTCACAATTATTGCACGGTGGGTAATCAAAGACCATATACCATCTTTCATAAAAACGTTTCTTAATCTCTTGGTGGTGGCACCAATGAATAGGAAACCTCTTTGCATTGAGGGTGAGATTTTGATTTGTTTTAGGGTCAGTGAATAGAGAGCACAAATCACCTTTAGTAATTTTTAAATCTTTTACTTCTTTATATGATAATTTTTCTGCATAATATGCCCTAGCTGTCTGCCTCCTATCTTGCTATCTAGATATTTGTTGGGTGATTGCATCTACATTTTTTAGCATGTCTTTCAATGAATTTGCTAGAAGCATTCTTTCTGTGGTTGAAGCATTTGGATCACTCAACCCATTGATAAGATCCTCAAGTTGTTTTCTATTGTTCTCAATTTCACTCCTCAAATTTTCTTGAGTGCCATGAGGGAATTGAGAGAATGGTGAGGGAGGTTGATTTTGTTGTTGAGGTTGATTTTTTTGAGGATTTTGCTATTGAGGATTTACCTCCTCTTCTTGTTAAGGATTTGCAAGATTTTCTACAGATTTAAAAAAAAACAATCAAATCTAACATAAAACAAACAAAATCAATTTCAAACTAACAAATTCAAAACAAATAGTAAACAATACTTACCTCTTGCATCTCTTCGTCATCGTGGCACCATATTTGCAGAAAAAATCCAACTGTTCTTGATGAAATTTGTAGAAGTCCTTCCTCCTAGAACACGAGTGTGAAAATGAGGGTTTTTGGCCGCAGGAAGAGCTGAGAAATAGTGAAAAGAAAATGATACACATTTCACTTTTTTCTTTCTGTTAAAAGCACAAAACGCGCTCGCGTTATGTGTTTCCCCATTTTTTTCCCATTTGGCCACAAAAGTGCGACCAACTTCATGCACTCGCCCATCTTCACAACATTTTTTATTTTTTCCAAATCCATTTCTATCCTTCTGTCCTTACCCTCATTGTCCTAGATCTCTTTACTAGCCATGTTCTCATTACACTCATCATCCTTCTTACATAACGCGGAAACCTTAGCTCCCACTTCTTTCAATTTACTCTAGAGGGCCAAGTTTTTTTATTTTTAGGTCATTAATTTCATGAAAGACCCATTTTGACATTCTGAAATGGTCCACAACATTTTTTCCTCACAATCCCTAGAAAATCAGCAGTAGGTTCCCTATCAAGATTGAGGCAACTTTTAGCAGGGTCAGAGGCTCCGAGGGACCCAGTTCTAACATCTCTGTCCTTTGACGGGACATAAGAGGAAGGATTATTATTTGTGCCAAAATCCTCAAAGTCAGGAGAATCTTTAGAGCACGAAACAAGGTTTTTAACAGGGAAATTATTTCCAGCGCCTTTGGCTTTGGGAGTAGAACTTCTAGGCTCAGAAGCAGGGCAGACTTTAATAGGCTAGGGATTATGGATTTGGATTTTCTTGCCAGTCTTGATAGAAGGCGGATCCTGGACTGTCTTTATTGGACTCAAATTTGATTTATTCACCAAACAATTAGGTTCAGTATCATCCTCCTCAGATGCCGAAGAGGCATCCAAGTTAGCAGGGCCCAACAGATTTTGGAAATATTCAAAAAATAATCTTATCAGACTACTATGTAATATTGGATATCTTTTAGGGTTTTTCTTATGGTCTTCCAGACTCTTTCTTAATGAACAAAGTAATTAGTAGGGGAGAGAAACCCTTACCTTATAGCGAAAATGATTGAGCAAGGAAAAATGATAGTTGTAGACCCTAGTGAACCGACCATCCAGGGTGATATACTCCATAATGACACAAATAACTTTTCTCTAGAGAGCTTTAATGGTGTCGGCCTCAAAGTAACTGTTGGAAACTTTCACAAGTTTCAATTTTTCCTTGTCTTTCTTCAGAAATTTGAGTACCGCTTCATCAGAGAAATTTCTGTCCTAGAAAAATTTGTGTCCTTCAGTGGACATACTAGTCACTTCAGCAATGAGATTTTCATCAAGCTTAACTTTCCTGCCAAAAAGGGTTATTTCCCGATTGTCCCAATTATTCTCAAAAAGCTCTATTGCTTCCTGATTAGACCCATGGAGTTTCTCCAAAAAAGGGAGTAAACCCCCACTTTTAACTTTGTTCCACACTTTAGTGTTTCTTGTGTGCACTTCGAAGCTTTCTCACTCAACTCGTTTTCTTTCTCCTCCCATTTTAGCAAGCATAGTGATGCAGACAGAGACAAAATATTGGTTCAAAATGGTCCCGCAAAACCTGTGAGCCCACAAAGCATGCCGAGCAAGCTTATAAGATAAGCTAATTAGCTCGGCCCCATGCAATCTAATGATAGAGATGTACTTACCCTGTTCTATCATTATGATTGAGGTGACACACATCTTTCCCATGTGACACATCATAGTTCAATAAGGCTCAGACATCAACACCTAAATCACTGATATTTAGCCATGCATGTTGTCCTTTACTTTGAACCCCTCCATTCGCAAAAAAATCCACCACAACATTGGATTCTTTATAGGCATAGGATATCTTTATATTATCAAACTTATCTAAGGTCGAAATAGCATCATCAATCCAAGACTTAATGGTCCACGAGGGGGGGACCTACCTAGAAGACATTCAATAATATTTTTTGAGTCCCCTTCAAGCTAAAGGTTTTTAAAATTCAGACTATGAGCCAAATTTATTACATGAAAATCTCTAATAGCCTCATCCAACTGATTGGTTTGTGAGCGAAGAGGGGTAGCAATCACACCTAGAAATTTTCCAAAAGAATCCCTTATAACTTCGCCACATCTTGCCACACCAGGATTGCCTTTAGCCGCCCCATCAAAGTTGGCTTTGATCCAACCATTAGGCAGAAAAGTCCAGCATACACCCTCCTTGTCCTTCTTAGCATGTTTAGGAGCATAGGAAATATCATAACCAATTTTCCATTCCTTATCAATCATTAGATCATATGAAGAACAAGCCGCTTTCTCAAGATTACAATCCTGCTGGGGGATTGCATTGAATTTTTCTTTCATTAATCTAATTATTTTATCAAACACTATGATCTCTAAAGATTCCTTATCTCTGTAAGTTTACCATTTATATAGATCTTTTTTATATAGGAAATCCATCCAATTTACCATTTATTAGATCCCAAAGGTTGGCATTCATGAAATTTGAACTTAAAACCCTGATTTCTTGCTCAAAACCTTAAAAAGGGGCCAAATGGGACTCATATTCCACTTTTTGAATATAGGTCCCATTTGGATGGGACTTATATGCCCAAGGTGGTGTATGGGTCCCACTAGGCCTTTTTGGGTGGTGAAAATGTGGGGGATTTGAGAAATTAAGTTTATTTCTTGATCTTGTTAGGATTTTGGTTGAACCCTCAAGATGCAAAATATAGGTTCTTAGGGGCCTATCAATGATGATATGAAGGTCATAAATGGAAGAGGTCCCAAAACTCAATTTGAAGGTGTAAGTAAATACTTTTTACAATATTAAATTAAGGGAAAATTAGGTTAATTTAACTTAAAGGGCCCTAAATCCAATGTTAATGTGGAAAAAAAATTACAACACTAGATCAACGAAACATTAGGTCCATTTTAATGTTAATCATTCCCAAATTAAGTGTGAAAATGTAGAAGATGACATTTTTCTACAATAATGCAACATGTGCCAAAAATGAGTCTCTCAAAAAACTCAAAATATAAACCATCTCCCCCTTCATCTAACTTCTCCCCCTTTCATATCAAGGACAAAGGGTGTGCCAATAACATATATGTAAACTCCAAACTTGATGCATATGTACAAGTGAGCAACTAAACTGAAATGCAATGACTTTCCCTCAAGGAATTAAGCCAAAAATTTGAACCAACTATATGTACAAATGAAAAAATAGAAAGTGCAACTAAAACAATGAAATAATATATAAGTGAAAATTTTTAATTGGAGGAGGAACCTTCAAGCCCTTTAATAATTTATTTCCAAGTAGACTTCCCTTCATTCCAAGTCTTTTTGGCTGTTGCAAGTGATTTATACAATGACTCTAGTTCTATTATACTTTTTTGTCCCTCTTTTGAAGTACTTGGATTTGGATTTATCTTTGTAACCTTCTCTACATCAAATTGAGAAATTGAAACTAGTACAAAAACAAAGTCCCCAAGTTGTCCAAACCACCTTATAATGTCTTCTTTTTGCCTTTGCAATGTGAAAAATCTATTCATTAGATCCATAATGGCAGTCCAAGTGGTATGATCTCTTGCTTGTGTTGGATCACACTTGTCAAAGGCATTAGCTACTTGTGACTCTATTGATTCCATTAAGTCCTTAATTACTTGAGTGACATTTGGCCACCTTATGCAGTACAAAAACAAAGTTTTTTCCTCATCCTCACATTCTTAAACTCCCATTGAGTTTTTCACCACTTTGCTACGTACTAATGCAAATATATCATGTAGCTCAAGTAGCCTCTTCTTTGAAAACCTTGATTCAACTTATTTTTTAATCTATTCCCTCAGACCATAGGCATAGTCCTTAAGAAAATCAACTAGAAACTTGATATTTTCCACCAATGTTAAGGAATTATCAATTGAAGTACCAGGAGTAGAATTCTACATAGTCTCTATAGCTTCATTTATCAACTTTGTCCCCTTCTGATGAGTTTCAATAATCTCTTTTCTTTAAAAGACATGAAATACATCTCCAAGATCTAACTTTTGAATTGGTGAGATCTTATCCAGATCCACACTTCCTTGATACATCAGGAGCTACAATAACTAAGGAGGAATTTCTAGTTGGGACCTTATTTTTCTGGACAAAAGACCCTTAAGAGGATTACTGGATGATTCTCTCGAGGAGTTGGATAGCTCCTAGAGTCACTGAAAAAGTAACCCTTCTACTTTTTCTGGCTTGTTTGCTCCCTCCTTGTGATTTTGGCTTAATGTTGCCTTGATTTAGTGTTATAATGTGGATAACACATTCACATTAAGTCTTGGGCCCTTGTGAACTAATAGATTTTAATGGTACCTTGCTAAAGTGTTGTGAAGTGTTGTTACACACTTTCAAACTTTTCTAAGGTTTTATCTAATGAATGAACATAATAAACCTTTTTTAAATCAAAATAAACATTAATATTTCCTTGTTTGAAGTGTTGTAAAGTGTTGTAACACACTTTCACACTCCTCTAGCCTTTTCATTAATAATTTGGATTTATCATGCCTTAATTGGCCCTAATTTGCATTCAAAAGCCTCATTTATTTCATATTTTTAGGATAATCCTGACACCAATTAGTATCCAATCATAATTCAAGTGTTTTTGGCTTGTGTGTCCTAGATTTGGTGATTTGGGACTCATTTTCTGCCTTGGACGAATGGGTCCCACCTGGATCTTTTGGCCCCAAACTAGTTTTCACATATTTCTAAGCACTTTTGGGCTTTTGTTCCATACATTATTCCTGATAGGACTCATTCGCCACCCTGGGTGAATGAGTCCTGTGTGACCCAAAATTAAATTTAATTCAAATTTTTGGTGGGATTTAATTCTCCTAGATTTGATGTCAGCTTGTAGTGTTGTAATTTTGGGAATTCCTACATAATTGAGTATAAATACAAGGTTCTTTCACTCATATTCACACCTAGCATTAAATAGAGTTCACAAGAGCATTCAAGGGTATATTATCAAGCATTTTAGAGTAGCATTCAAGTGTCAATCATCATGTCAAAGATTCCATCCATCATGTTTGTTATTGTGCTAACAACTGTGATGTAGGGTTTATGATTCAAGCAAGTGTTTCAAGCAAGATCAACATCATTCAAGCAAGATTCAAGAACCACATCCATTGGATCCATTTCAAGCATACTTGTAACACCTTGTTGCTAGGGTTTTTTGAGTTGCAATATTGTCTTTTCTCCATTCATCATTCATCATTCTTCATTCATATTTGCTTTCATTTCAAGGTTTAATTACCAACAAGGGTTTTGACCAAGGAAAACCCCTATTCACTAACCCACCAACATTTTTTTCCTCTCCTCTGTGTGTGATTTGTCAGGTCTAGGTTGCATATTTCATAAGGAGCAAGATTGGAAAAAAAATTCAAGTGATCAGGCACTGCCAATTTTTAGGGTTCCAGGAGATTCAAATCAGGCACTATCAGATTCTAGTTTTGGCACAAAAAACCTAGTTTGGGACTAAATCACTCAGACTGGTGTATGATTCCCACTCAACATTAAAATCAACATTTCCAGCATTTTCATTCATCATTCAAGCCTTCATAAGTTTCTAGGTGCACATTTCTAATTTTACAGTTTTCTATCTTGATTTATATGCATTTCTAGGTCATTCATTCAAGTTTTATGCATAAGTAGGTTTAAACAGTAGATCTTGCATTTCATTAGTCTTTCCAAGCCCCGGCTTGGTGGTGAGCCCCTCTTGTAATCATAAACCATACCCTAGGACACCCTATTGTTGTTCTATGTAATAAACCATAAGCAATGATAATTTTCCTTCTTTCATGTGTGTATCTAGATGTTGCATACCATACACCTTGTGCATGTCCTTTTGTTCTTATGTCAATTTTACATAGGATCTTGGATCGTATGGGCTTGACCACCTCCTTTGATCCTTCTTATCCTAGACCATCCACATCGATAGACTTGGACCCCTCTTTAATGTCTACTTTAGTGTGAGTTTGAAGCAAGTTCTTCCTCTCTCTAAAGTGGGGGCTAAATGTAGTGACATAAAATGTTAGCCTTTAAAATTTCACACTTAATTTGGGAATAATTGAGCCTAATGTTGCCTTGATCTAGTGTTGTAATGTTTTTTACACATTCACATTAGGTTTATGGTTCTTTTAAGCTAAATAAGTTCTTTGTCTTAATTTATTGTTGTAAAGTGTATTCATTAAATTTAGGACCCTTGTAAACTAGATGGACTTAATTGTGCCTTATTTAAGGTGTTGTAAAGTGTATCTTTAAAATTTCACACTGATCTAGGGATTTATTAATAAATTGGGCTTCTTTATGCCTCATTTGGTCCTATTTTACATCCACAAGCCTTAATTAATGCATCTTTCTAAGATTAATCCTAACATTTATGAACATCCAATCATAATTCATGTGTTTTTGGATTGTACAACCCAGATTTAGTGATTTGGGACTCATGTGCCACCTTGGGCATATGGGTCCCACCTAAGTTTCGGGGCCCGATCTAGATTTCACATCAATCTAAGAATTTCGTAAAAAATGTGTCCCAGAGCTTAGCCTAATGGGACTCATATGCCACTTCTAGCATATGAGTCCCGTATGGCTTAAACCTAAATTCAAATTCAAATTCTTGGTGGAATTTTATTCTCCTAGATTTGATGTTTTCTTTTAGTGTTGTAATTGTGGGAAATTTGGCATAAACAAGTATAAATACAAGTTTATTTCACTCATTTTTCACCTTACAAGTTTACAAGTGACCTAGCACCTTGAGTATTCATGCATTATAGAAAATTGAAGAGCTGATTATCAAGTGTCTTAGAACATTATTCAAGTATGAAGCATCATGTCAAAGTCATCATCCATCATGTTTGTTTTTGAGCTAACATTTGTGATGTAAGGTTTCATGATTCAAGCAAGCATTCAAGTCAAGATCCATATCATTCAAGCAAGATTCAAGATCTACATCCTGTTATGCCTTGCATAACCACCCCATTTTATTCTGGAACAAAATGGGTCCCCCCTTTTTCTTTTGTTTTCTTTGCCTTTCATTTTTAGTTTGGTCTTAGGAGTCCTTTTGTTTTCCTCCTGATTTTGTCTTTTGTTCTGTCAAAATTTCGTTCTGCTTCAGCCAGGGTTGGGTTTCTTTTTGTTAAAATTTAAGGAATGATGAACAATAGTGTATTTTATATGCTTTGAAGACTAATGGAGGCATTTGTGTTGCAGGATTAAATCATGCACCTGGTGATATTTCTCAAAGAACTCAGTTGGAAAGCCTACCTCAGTCAAGTTTAGCATAAAATTCCTTTAAGAGGAAAGTTGCTGAGACCTTTCAGATGTCTTTCCGACTAGCAGTGGGTTCTACTCATTTAAAATACGCCGGTCGCCTAGACATTTTAATCGCCGCGGGTTTTTATATGTCTCCTCGACATGCTGAAGTCTCGCCGACTGTTGCACACAAGGCTAGCGTCGTTGTAAGATTTGGGTTCAAGGAGAAGTCTTCCCAACAAATGGAAGTCTTGACGATAGGAGGTAGCGTTGGCATGAAGTATCGCCAACCAAGTGAAGTCTTGCTGAAAGATTTGAGTTCGGCATAAGGGTGTGGCTTCGAGGTAAGGTCTCACCAACAAGGTGGACTCTTGCCAAAATGAAACAACTCTCGGTGAGTGGTTTGAGTTTGGCATGAAGTCTTGCCAACTGTTAAATGTCTCGCTGAAGGTTATGCCTTCGGTGTAATCTCTTGCCGACCGAGAAAGGTCCTGCTGACCAATGAAGGCTCTCAGTGAAAGGATTGAGTTCGCCGTATTGTCTCACCGACAGGGCAGAGTCTTCCCGAAGTGAAATGAGCTCTCGCCAAAACAAGGTGGCCTCGATGAAAGGTCTTGCCGACCCAATATGATCTTGCTAACTTGGAATGGTGGTCCGAGAGGTGAGGTCTTGACAAAAAGAGGTGTCATCAGGGAGATGTCTCGCCAATGGTTGTTAGTCACGCCGATGGATTCTCCCTTCGAATTAGTGTTTTGGGCTCGGGGAAAGGTCCTACTGACCGGATTGACTCTTACCGAAATGAAATGAGCTTGAGGAGAATGGAAGAGCTTGGAATGATATCTCACCAACTAGCGGTAGTCTCACCGACATGTTTTGTGCCTTCGGTGTAACGTGTTCTGCTCGATATAATGTCTTGCCGAGTGCGATTGTCTCGATGATGAAAGGGGATATCGCTATAACTCCTGCTGCCCACTGTGATGTCTGGACGACCTGATGGTGTCTCGCCGAAGGATGAAGGGCTCGATATGAGGTCCTGCCGAGAGAATAGAGTCTCACCGATAGATATGTGGCTACGGTAGGACTCATCGCCTAGAGTTTGCATTCGATGGAAGGTCTTGCTGACAATGGAGTCTTACCAATAGCGATGGATTTGCCCATGGAAAAGGGATATTGGTGTGACCGATGGGAACTCACTATGACCTCTGACGGATAGCGATTGTCTCGGTAACCACTGTGGATATCGATATGACTCTGGCCGCTCGCTATGAGGTCTTGCCGACCGTCGTATGTTATGTTGATAGCTGCTATGAGGTATAATCGCATCAGGGAGACATGATTAGTGTCTCACCAACATGCGATTGTGTTTGAAATACCTTTGACCACCCAAGAATCTTACATGGAGTGTGTTCACCCAATCAGAGAGAACTAAAGGCGAACCCTAGGCAGCTTGACTGATTGACTACCCCTATGAAGAAGATTGGTAGAATGTGACTAATGTGGATTTGCTCTGTGAATGAGCTGATGGAGCAGCTCGATGAAAAATGGTGTGGAGATCTAATGGGAAAGTTTGATGTTGCTTCCATAGGAGGTCAACATGCAGAAAGATCTGAAGCAGGCAGAAAGGAAGAAGAGGCTGTGAGTCTCAGGGACAGCTATGGTGTCTACTAGGAAAGGTAGACCGACATTAATGATAATGATTTAGAGCATTCAAAGTAGCCCTTCAAGGAAGCTTGAGGATGGACATGAGGCCCAAAAGTTAATGTTGTGGTTGTAAAAGATATGAAGGCTTCTCCTGAGGGTGATCTATAACCAACATGGACACGGGGATGCACATTGAATGCAGCATTGACTTCATTCCAAAAGATCTAAGGGCCGACCCTTCTAAAACTGGTTGATATTTTGGAAAACCCTAAAAGAGGGGCCAACACATTCTTTCTTTTTGGAACGTTCTGTATATATGGCATTTTTTCCTCTTTTAGAAGGGTAGAAGTTTTAGAACAGATAGAGAGAGATTTTTCAGAAACCAGTAGCAGTAGAATAGGAGTTATATTTGACAGAAGGCAATGATGTATCTTTCAATTTTTCTTAGTATAGATGGAAATAGTCTAAAGATATAGGTTTTTTGTACACTGGTGATTGTGCCAGATCTGTAAATGTTGCTTATTTGTTTCATTAATAGTAGAAGCAACCATATTTAAATCCACTTCATATTGTGTTCTTGAATGGTATTCATCTTCAGTTTAAAATCATTTGATTTGAAAAGGTTTCAAGGAATGAAGTTTTATTTTATTTTTTGTTTAAATAGTGATTTGTAAATTGCGGTTGAAATTAGCACTGTGAATGAATGAAATTGTGTGTTAATTACAAGTTAATTTTGTTCTGCAGTTTTAGTTAGCAATTCCTTGAAAGGTAGCAAGTCTGGTTAAGTGGGATGAATTATCATTCTCTTTGGTTCCAAAGCTTTGATCTATCTTTTTCTGTTTCTTTAAAAAACCCAGTTAAAGTAGGTTTGAATTTATGTTTGATCTTAGAACAATCCACAAGCTCAACACCAGTAGGCCCTTTGAACATTATAGTTCACATCAACCACTGAGTGAAATCAGCATAGTCGAGAACTGATTACAAAGACCTTGGGAGTTCGATATCCATGTGTTATTCTTTCTCTTTCAGGAGAGCAAAATAGTAATATTCTACTTAACTGTTGTTGTGCTCATCTGAACCATCAACAAGAAATTGGTGCTAGAAGGAGGGCCTCCTCGAGTAATTTTGGATTGTTGTGAGTTGGAGTGGGTCAGATCTTGGAAAACCCAGCTCTAATGGGTATCCCTTTGTATACACCAGGATTTTTCCATGAAATCCCTGGTCACCTGTATGATAGGCTTCCTTTAATTTTCCCTAACACTAGGAAAAATGCTTCTAAACATGTCAAAACTTGCAAGCATATATTCATTTTTCTCCAAATTCAACATCAGGATATCATCTACCAGTTATTTGTCAAAACACTTCAAGTTACAACAAGGCAATAGTATGATAATCTGCCACTAGATTTCGTTTGTTCATGGATACAATTTAAAATCTTATTTTTAGATCAGTTTGATCCTCATGCACATGCACTACACCCATTATTACATGAATTTACAACTACAAAAAGGATACCATTAGAACACAATTATCAATTTAATCACATATTTGTGTTTATGTATCGAAGGGTTCAATCTTTAGATTCGGTTGTTGATGATCATATACTGATAGAAAATTATTATTGGGGTTTAAACCCCTCATTTACAACCAAAGTCAGATGTTGTGGTGAGGCTACATCCTTGCATGATGTATTGAGAAAAGCTCTCTTATTGGCACAATTTGGACATGACACTAGACATTTAGATAGCCAAACTCAGGGTTATAATCCTCTTATGCTTGCCAACTTCCATCATCTACAGCCTTATGCCACTTCACCCACCATCCCTACCCAGGTGCAATCATTCTCACCAAGCAGCTACAACCTTCCTAAGGTTCCAAGCACCACATTTTCCAACACCCCATATCAGGTCAATCCCACAAAAGACCACTGGGAGAACTTCTCTCTGCAAAATCCCATCATAGAGTTGAGTACTCCACTTGTCAATGAAGTTGTGACCATATCATCTCTTTTCGGTCATATTCCAAAGCATAGTCCATTACATCACAATGAAGTTGAAGATGAAACATTTGATGAGCCAGAATATAATTTTGATGAATTGTTTGGTAAAAAGAATGAAATGGATGTAAATTTAGAGCATAATAGAAATCTCAAGATAGAATCTAGCTTTGTTGAAAATGTTAGTACTAATGATGGATTTGAAGGAGATGAGGTATTAACGTGGGATTTCTGTCATGAGAAATCAATAATTCCTTCCAACGATTTGAACAACTCTTCTGATCACGATGAGGATCAAGGTGACGAGGGATGCACAAGGGAACATGGTTAATGTTGGATTGATATCCCTCATATGAAAAATTGAATAAGGGAGAAATTAAAAGAGCTGGGAGATTTGAAACTATCAGAACTTGTTGGGCCAAGTGGATGTAGGATACATCGAACTAATCAACACTCTCAGATGGATTTCCACATCTTCCTAGGTAGGATGGAGTTATATTTCAAGCAACTAATCACTAGTGAAGGAATACTTATGGAAGATCCTTGGAGTACGTATTCCCTCAATGAGGAGAATGAAACAACTAGCACACATGAAAATGATAATCAGTCCATCCAGAATGATGAGAGTAACTGTGTGAGGAGGTTTAATTCTTCCCTATCTTTTGATGACCTTGATCCTTGCATTGAGATGGATTCAACAACTGATGAAACTCCTCCACCTAGTGAGGGCTTGATAGAAGTGGAGAATGGGTTCATCGATGCATTCATAGATTCTTTCATGATGGTGAATAAGGAAGAAACAGACTTTGATGGGTTAACACAAGAAGATGACTCTGCTAATTTAATTAGTGAACGGATTGAAATAGATAACACACTTCAATATGAGATTGCCAATGAATCTTGTGGTCAAAGACAAAGACTTAAATGCCAAAATGAAATTTAGAGGGAAGAAGTTTGAGTAGATGTGCAGATTAGTCAAGTGTTCCCTAAAGAAATTCATGTCAGGGTACATTTGGATGAAGCATAGGGATGCCAAGAAAGCGACCAAGAGGTTATCTTAGAAGTTGAATCTCTTCAATATGACGAAGAGAATGAGACAAGGGAGTATTTTCTTGATTTTGATTCTGAACACTCAAATGTGTTGTTTGAAGAAAGTCCTTGCTTAGCATCCACTAATGAATTTGATCTTAATACTAATAAATTTGATGCTGAATGGAATGTTCTTGTTGATGATGTGCAGGAATATGAATTGGGAAAGTGATTTCCTGACTTTGACTCCATGCATTCAAATGAGTTCGAAGGAAACCCTTGTTCACCATGTACCGGTATCCTTGACATCAATGGTGATAAGATGGACACAGATTCTCGAGCCCTTGAGGGTGACATGTTTCAAGAGAGTGTTGAAAGTAAGACTTCATCTCAAAAAATCTAGAAACTTTTTTACTCCATACCTGAGATGAATACATAGATGTTGGTTAGTGAATATCCCAGCTACAAGACAAACCTTGCTTCCATGGTGTTCCATGAGCCGAAACCTCAAGAGAAGGAATTCATACAACACAAGTCTGCATCAGTAAATAGAAATCTTCTGAATTAGGTGGTGTCCTTTCATCATCCTCTGTGGTTCAATGATTTTCAGTTTGATTATGGCATTGGGGATAGTAAAACGTGCTTGTGGGTAAATCATGACAAAACTAAAAATCCACAACTGATAATATTTCAAGCTTTATACCCTCAAAATGAACTTATTGCACATAAACTTCATATTTCTGAGTATAAAGATAAATTTGCTAGGTTTAGAACTGTGCCTAGTAAGTTAAGATTGTTGCACATAATGAAAAATCAGTCAAGTCAATGTACAAATTTTTACAGTTTTGTGTTTGTAAAGCTTAGCTTTGGAGTTAGTTTAGGATTAGGATTGGTTAGTGTTGGTTTTTGGTTTAGTTAGTTTTCTTTTTGTTCTATTGTTTTCCTTTTCCCGTGTTCTCTTTTTTTTTGTTTGTAAATAGTTTTTTTTTTTTTTTTTTTAATTTTTTATTTTATTTTCTGTTTGTAAATATTTTTATTTTTTGTTTGTAAATAGTTTTGTTGTTTGTTTGTTTGTTCTTTCTTTCTATCCTTTCATTTCCTTTGTTGTTTGGTGTCTCTTTTGTTTTGTTCTTTGAGGTTTCTCTGTTCTTTCCATCTTTAAATAGTGGGTTGTTATCTGAAGTATACTTTGGTTATTAGGAGAGAAGTGGTTTAGATATTTTCAGGTTTTCTGATTGGGTAATTTTTTCCTAAATTCATTGTTTTATGCCCATTGTCAATAAGAGTTGTGGAAAGTCTTGAAAACAAGGTGAAAAGTAAAAAATATTCATTAACTACCTCTGAATCTGTCACAAATCATCAAGATCATCTCCCTTTGTAATGGTATATTTGTCTTAGGATGATAGTGTTGTAAGATTTGAGTGAAAAATCCAATTCTCAGATGTTGTTATGAGGTCCGTGGTAGTTTTCAACCCAGAATAGATGTTAAACATCTGACATATTGAGAAAAATTGAATGAAAAATCTGAAACTCCAAGAA
The DNA here is from genome assembly GCA_007258455.2 of Sequoia sempervirens. NCBI lineage: Eukaryota > Viridiplantae > Streptophyta > Pinopsida > Cupressales > Cupressaceae > Sequoia > Sequoia sempervirens. The sequence continues at coordinate 33,707 of VDFB02004607.1, read as the reverse complement.
AAAAGAAAAAAGAAAAAAATATATATATATATATCTAAGAGAAAAAAGGACTCAATATGAATGGGTGATTCCAATATCTCTACCAGGGCTATGGATGCTTGACTGGTAGTAGAGCAATGCTGTGAGAAAAATAGAGGTATCTTTGTCAGGGTTATGGATGCCTGACTGGTAGCAGAGCAATGCCTAGGATATCATTGCACAACAACTAAAGGGAATCAAATCATGTAGTTCAAATCTTGCACATTGTTGTTCAAAAGATGAGGAAAAATTTATAAAAGGATGATGCACCATTAAGCACACACTTAGATTCAGGGGTACCCAGTGTTGACTTACATTTGAGATTCTAGCTCCACCTTGGTTGTTAAAACTGGCCCAATTAGAGTTGTGATGTTCATAAACCAGGAGTTATGGGTAGCTGAATCCTTCAGTTTGTTGAAAATGGTTAAACCATTTTCCCAGCCGAGTTTCCATTTGTTATGTCTTGCATAACCACCCCATTTTATTCTGGAATAAAGCGTGTCCCCCCTTTTTCTTTTGTTTTCTTCACCTTTCATTGTTGGTTTGGTCTTAGGAGTCCTTTTGTTTTCCTCTTGAGTTTGTCTTTTGTTCTGTCAACATTTGGTTCTACTTCAGCCAGGGTTGGGTTTCTTTTTGTTAAAATTGAAGGAATGATGAACAATAGTGTATTTTATATGCTTTGAAGACTAATGGAGGAATTTGTGTTGCAGGATTAAATCATGCACCTGGTGATATTTCTCAAAGAACTCGGTTGGAAAGCCTGCCTTAGTCAAGTTTAGCATAAAATTCCTCTAAGAGGAAAGTTGTTGAGACATTTCAGATGTCTTGCCGACTAGCAGTGGGTTCTACTCATTTAAAATACGCCAGTCACCCATAAATTTTAATCGCCGTGGGTTTTTATATGTCTCCCCTACATGCTGAAGTCTCACCGATTGTTGCACACAAGGCTAGCGTCGCTGTAAGATTTGGGTTCGGGGAGAAGTCTTCCCGACAAATGGAAGTCTCAGCGACAGGGGGTAGCGTCGGCATGAAGTCTCGCCGACCAAGCGAAGTCTTTCCGAAAGATTTGAGTTCGGCATAAGGGCGTGGCTTCAGGGTAAAGTCTCACCGACAGGGTGGACTCTTGCCAAAATGAAATGGCTCGCGGTGAGTGGTTTGAGTTTGGCATGAAATCCCGCCGACTGCTGAATGTCTTGCCGAAGGTTATGCCTTTGGTGTAATCTCTTGTCGATCAGGAAAGGTCCTGCTGACCAATGAAGGCTCTCGGTGAAAGGTTTGAGTTTGCTGTAATGTCTCGCTGACAGGGCGGAGTCTTCCTGAAGTGAAATGAGATCTCACCGAAACAAGGTGGCCTCGATGAAAGGTCTTGCTGACCCGATATGGTCCTGCTGACATGGAATGGTGGTCCCAGAGGTGAGGTCTCAGCGAAAAGAGGTGTCATCGAGGAGATGTCTCACCAATGGTTGTTAGTCACGCCGAGGGATTCTCCCTTCGGCGTAGTGTTTTGAGCTCGGGAAAAGGTCCTACCGACCAGATTGACTCTTGCCGAAATGAAATGAGCTCGAGGAGAATGGAAGAGCTTGGCATGATATCTCACCGACTAGTGGTAGTCTCACTGACATGTTTTGTGCGTTCGGTGTAACGTGTTATGCTTGATATAATGTCTTGCTGAGTGTGATTGTCTCGGTGATGAAAGGGGATATCGCTATAACTCCTACTACCCGCCGTGATGTCTAGCCGACCCAATGGTGTCTCACCGAAGGATGAAGGGCTCGATATGAGGTCCTGCCGAGAGAATAGAGTCTCGCTGATAGATATGTGGCTGCGGTAGGACTCATCGCTGAGAGTTTTCATTCGATGAAAGCTCTTGCCGACAATGGAGAGTCTTGCCGATAGCGATAGATTTTCCCATGGAAAAGGGATATTGGTGTGACCGATGGGAACTCGCTGTGACCTCTGACTGATAGCGATTGCCTCGGCAACCACTATGGATATCGATATGACTCTGGCCACTTGCTATAAGGTCTTGTCAACTGTCGTATATTATGCTGATAGATGCTATGAGGTATAATCACATCGGGGAGACACGATTAGTGTCTCACTGACATGCTATTTTGTTTGAACTACCTTTGACCACCCGAGAATCTTACTTGGAGCGTGTTTTCCCAATCAGAGAGAACTAAAGGTGAACCCTAGGCAGCTTGACTGATTGACTACCCCTATGAAGAAGATCGGAAGAATGCGACAAGTGTCGATCTGTTCTGTGAATGAGCTGATGGAGCAGCTCGGTGAAAAATGGTGTGGAGATCTAATGGGTAAGTTTGATGCTACTTCCAGAGGATGTCAACATGCAAAAAGATCTGAAGCAGGAAGAAAGGAAGAAGAGGCTGAGAGTCTCAGGGACAACTGTGGTGTCTACTAGCAAAGGCAGACATGCATTAATGATAATGCTTTAGAGCATTCAAAGTAGCCCTTCAAGGAAGCTCGAGGATGGACATGAGGGACAAAAGTTAATGTTGTGGTTGTAAAAGATCTAAAGGCTTCTCCTGAGGGCAATCTATCACCAACATGGACATGGGGATGCGCATTGAATGCAACATTGACTTCATTCCAAAAGATCTGAGAGCCGACCCTTCTGAAACTGGCTGATATTTTGTAAAACCCCAAAAGAGGGGCCAACACATTCTTTCTTTTTGGCACGTTCTGTATATATGGCATTTTTTCCTCTTTTAGAAGGGTAGAAGTTTTAGAAAAGATAGAGAGAGAGATTTTTCATAAACCAGTAGTAGTAGAGAAACTTAAGAGTAGCAGTAGAATAGGAGTTAGATTCGACAGAAGGCAGTGATGTATCTTTCAAGTTTTCTTAGTATAGATGGAAATAATCTGAAGATATAGGTTTTCTATACACTAGTGATTGTGCCAGATTTGTAAATGTTGCTTATCTGTTTCACTAATAGTAGAAGTAACCAGATTTAAATCTACTTCATATTGTGTTCCTAAATGGTATTCATCTTTAGTTAATCATTTGATTTGAAAAGGTTTCAAGGAATGAAGTTTTATTTTATGTTTTGTTTAAATAGTGATTTGCAAACTACTATTGAAATTAGCACTGTGAATGAATGAAAGTGTGTGTTAATCACAAGTTAATTTTGTTCTGTAGTTTTAGTTAGCAATTCCTTGAAAGGAAGCAAGTCTAGTTAAGTTGGATGAATTATCATTCTCTTCGGTTCCAAAGCTTTGATCTATCTTTTTTTGTTTCTTTAAAAACCCCAGTTAAAGTAGGTTTGAATTTATGTTTGATCTTAGAACAATCCACAAGCTCAACACTAGCAGGCCCCTTGAACATTATAGTTCACATCAACCACTGAGTGAAATCAACACAGTCGAGAACCGATTACAAAGACCTTAGGAGTTAGATATCCATGTGTTATTCTTTCTCTTTCAGGAGAGAAAAATAGTAATATTCTGCTTAACTATTGCCATGCTCATCTGAACCAACAACACATCCTTTGGAGCCATTTCATACATATTTGTATCACTTTATTTCTAGGGTTTGGTGAGTTGCAACATATCATCTTGTTCATTCATCATTCCTCCTATCCATTTCATTTCATTTCAATATTTGATTACCTAAATGAGGTTTGAAAAAGGAAAACCACTTTCTACTAAAAAAATTCCCTCTCTTTAGTGTGTGATTTGTAGACCTAGGTTGAAGACACATTGAAGAGAAAGATTGCAGAAAAGTTGTCACCTTGTTTACAAGATCACTAAAAGACATCTATAGAGTAGAATTCAACATTAAAGATTTGGAAATCAGGTTGAGAATGAAGAGTATAGATAGAAGAGTAGATTCATATCTTGATCCTTTGACAAATCTAAGCAGGACTGATATGCCACTTCTGGCGTATGAGTCCTAGTATAGTCATTTTTTTAGATTTCAACAGTTCTAGACTTGTCATTGCCAGATTTATGTTCCTGCTCAAAAACCCTAATGTAGGACTAAATCACCCACCCTAGCATATGAATCCTAGTGTGGATTAAATTCAAATTTTTCAACATTTCAAGTCTTCATTCAAGCTTCTACAAGTTTCTAGGTTCCCCTCTGTACTTTTCCAATTTACTATTCTATTTTGCATTCATTTCTAGGTCATCTATTCAAGTCTTGCACATCATTAGGTTCAAATGATCATTGAGTTTTTCATGTTATTTGTCTTTCCAATCCATATCTTGGTGGTGAACCCCATTTTAGATCTTAATCACACCTTAGGATACCTTATTGCAAGATCTCTTTCACCCTTTCTACCTTCAAATTGAGATCTCTAAGGTTTCCTTGAATGAAACTTGAGGGAAATATGTCTAGCTCCTAAACCTTGGCTTGTGCTCCATCTCTCCAAAATGTGGGGAACACTATTTCCTTCATGTCAAGAGGTTTTTAGTATTCCTCATATCCCTTTCTTTTTGTTCCCCGATGGTTTCAAAGATCCTTTGCTAGCTCTAGACATTAGCATTCAATATTTTAGTAGTAGATTTGCAATGGAGGGACCACTTGTTAATTTACCTTAAGGTGAAGATTGCATTATTAAAATTATCTTCCATCTTTAGGAGGCTTGAGTTGAGAGTAAAATTATTTGATCTCTTGGGGTTATTGTTGGCACTATTCCCAATTGTATTTTTTTTGAAATGGGGTGGTGGTTTGACTATTGAGAAATGTGTCTCAGCCTTGCAATTACATAAGGTGCTATTGATACATAAGGTATTGTTCAGCTGGCAACGATGGGGGGAAGTGGGGGGATCCCCCCATGAGGGGTCTATGGGGATCATCCCCCCAACTAGGGGTACAGGGGGTAGTGTGCACTGATAGGGGCTTGGGGGCAATGCCCCTAGAAGCTCAATTTTATATACACTTTATTATTGTAAATTTGGACTGTTCAACATTATGTCTCATATCCAATGGTTGATATTTTATTATGTTGACTTACCCTAGAAGGAAGCCCTATTTTATGTGGGCAATGTATTACGACTATCTATTGCGATATATTCTGAGAATCTGATAGCAATCGTGCCTCTGGATCTTTGAGTGGTAATACTCCTATAGTAAGCTTGCTCTACAAGCATATATTGTAATCTTTGTGATTTATGAATAATATATTGGACAACTTTTGGAATGTGGGGTTTTTCTCCCGAAAGGGCTTTCCCCACATAAATCACTATGTTGTGGTATGCATGATTTTTATGTCTATTTCTATTTAAGTTTATGTACAACTATTAAAAAATTGTAAATTTTTTGCATTATTCTCCTCTCAAGGTTAGTGTAGGAATTTTTTCTTCTACCTTAGCTTCCTTACAACTGGTATCAGATCCTGATCACCTTTGGTTTTAGTTGTGAGTTGTTGGGTTTTTTAAACTAATCCAAATTTGAGTGGTAGCTTATGCAGAAGATACTTTGTGATCTAGTTGTAGGAATTTTTTAGATGAAAAGTTCATCAGGGAGAATAGAGGTGGATAAATTTTTGGGAAATAATTTTGAAATATGGAAGCTAAAGATAGAGGATCTATTGATAGATCAAGATTTGTGGGATGCTATTGATAAGAATGTTTCAAGGCCTGTAGATCTTACTTAGGATGCTCAATATGATGTTATGAACTATAAATATAAGGGTCTAATTAGATTGTGCTTGGAAAAATCTATTTTAATTGATTTCCATGAAGAGACCTCTACACATAAACTATGGAAGAAGCTTGGTGAGATGTATTAAGCCAAATCTTTAGTGAACAAGATTTTCTTGAGGAAGAAATTGTATTCCTTGAGAATGGAAGAGTGGAAAAATTCTAGACCACCTGGAAGCATTCAATATTTTGGTGGCTCAATTGGCATCAGTTGGTGTCAAAATATAGATGAGGAAGATAAATGTTAGATCCTACTTTATTCTTTTCCTGATTCGTGGGATTCTCCTATCATGGCTATTAGAAGTACTTTTGTTATATTGAAGATTGAAGATGTGGTGGATTTTTTTCTTTCTGAAGAGATGAGGAGGAAGGTATCCATCAGTGCCAGGGAGGCCTAGAATGTTCGTGGAAGACCTAAGGAAAAAGGAAAGAAGAATGAGAAGCATGAAAAATCCAAGTCCAAAGGGAGGTCTAAGTCTCCTGCAAAGTCTGATGTTATTTGCTGGAACTGCAGTAAGTCTGAACATGTTCATTAGGAATACAAAGAAGAAAAGAAGAAGAAAAAGAAGAATTTTATTTTGATTCTAAGCCTAAGAGGGAAGATGGTGATGCATTCATTATAGCTTTGGAAACTTGTGCAAGTAATGAAGCATGGTTAATAGACTCAGGTGCATCTTTCCATATGACCTTTAATAGAGATTGGTTTTTTGAATATTAAGAATTTGATGGAGGTAAGGTTTACTTGGGTGATGATACTCATTTAGACATTTTTGGCTGTGGTAAAGTTAAAATCAGGTTGCTTGATGGTAGAATAAAAAGGATTAATGATGTGTTGCATATCCCTAGTTTAGCACAAAATTTGTTATATGTGAGAAAACTAATAGATGTAGGTGTGCAGGTAGTATTTTCTAATGTAGGATGCAAGATGGTCAGAGGTGCTATGGTGACTACTAGAGGTGTTAGATATGGCACATTGTATAAGATTGATGCATGCACTGTTGAGTGCAATAGTACTTCTATGAAAATAAAGTATGTGGAAGAAGTGAGGGTTTCACCTTTAGTAGATGGTCATGGCTTTTAGGTACCCAAGGGTGCTCTTTCTTCTGAATCAAAGTTACCTATAAAGAAAACTATGTTAAAGAATAAGAGAATTGGACACATTGGAGAAAAGAGTTTAAGGACCTTGACAAGTAAAAATCTCATTGAAGATTTGTCTGATTATAATCTTGAATTTGATGTCTATGAGAATTGAATTTATGGAAAAAAAAACTGCATCCAGTTTTACTCAAGTTCTCATAAATCTTGTGATGTATTGGATCTTATTCATTCTGATGTGTTTGGTCCTATAGATGTTCCTTCAATTGGTAAATCAACATATTATGTTCTATTTATTGATGATTATAGTAGGCCATGGACATATTTTTTAAAGAGTAAATCTAAAGTTTTTATTCGATTTAAAGAATTTAAAGCAATGGTTGAGTTGCAGAATAGAAAGAAAATAAAATGTTTGAGGTCTGATAATGGTGGTGAATTTTACTCTAATGATTTTGATAGATTTTGTAAAGATTGTGGTATTCATGGCCAAAAGATAACTCCATGTTCTCTACAACAAAATGGAGTTGTAGAAAGAATGAACAAGACATTAATGGAGAAGGCTAGGAGTAAGTTGAGTTGTGTTGGTCTAAAACAAAGGTTTTGTGTTGAAGGGTGATCCAAAAATACTAGTTTACAATTTTTGGCCAAACTGGACAGTGAAATAACTTTTTCTAACTAAATCTTCACATTTAGGCACCTATAGCAGCTAAACCATGAAGAATTTGAAGATGATGCAAACTAGTGATTTGTCACAATTTTTTTTGTAGATTCTAAATATACTTTTTTTCAAAAAAATTGGAATCAGATTGCACTTCTTTTTCCATCTCCTTTGAAAACTAGCTTTTTTCAGTAAACAACATTTTTAAAGAGTGACTCTCACCACATAACGCATAACCTTTTTTCCATGAAGGATAAAATTCTATTTTTTTTGAATTTAGATTTGTGACTATGATATCTAGTGCTTCCAATTGGTTAGATAGTGTTTTATTGAATATTTTTTCCTTAATCAAGTTTTGAAATCAAACTAATTACAATTCAGATAGAGGCGGGCTGTATAATGCATAATTGTTTTTGTATGTATCAAAATTCAATTTTTTTTGTTGGATCAAGGACTTCAATATCTAGTGCACTCATATTTTTCAAATTTTTTTTGATAATTTGCTATTTTTCCACATGTGCAAAATAGAGAGCTTGATTTTCAGTGAAAAACCTAAGTTTAATAAAACTAAAAAAATAAATACATAATAAAACCAAAACATATTAAAATTATATTTGTTGTATAGCTTGTTCTGAGAACTACCATCATCCAGCTGGGTTTGTGAAGTCTCCTCCATTTTCATCCTCAACCCGAGCTTCGAAACACAAAATTCTAGACTTTTTTTGTGCCAGAGGGTGAGAAGGTGGGAAAAGGGGGGTTCAGGCGAACCTCCTTTCAAAAATGGGTTTCTTTGTGTTTTCTTGGTGGGAATTGTGGGACCTTCCATTAAATGGGTTCACATGAAATTGGGTTCATTCAAATCCTTATTTGGTTTGCTCAAACTAAAGGGTTCATTTGAACCCTTTTTTGGTTCACTCAAACCAAAGGGTTCATTCGAACCCTAAAAACCATTTTTTTTTGCATGGGATCATTTTTTGCAACTTTTCCTTTCTCACTCGAATTGTAAACCACTTTTGTGGGTTTACCCTAAAGTTGTTTCCTAATTAATAGGTCTCCTACATCAACTCTTTTTGATAAGATGCTCATAGAGTCATGGTCTAGTCGCAAGCCTACATTAAGAAATAGATTAGAGTTTTTGGTTGTGAGGTATATGCACATGTGCCAAAGGAGAAGTAAACAAAGTTGGAGAAGAAGGCTATGAAATGTATCTTCATCAGATACAATTATGGTGTGAAAGGATACAAGGTTTAGGATCCTATTGCACATAAGGTACTACATACTAGAAGTGTTATTTTTAGAGAAACTAAGCCTCCTTTTGTTACATTGTAGCCAAAACAAAGTAAATAGGAAGATGTGATTCAATTTCCTTCTACACTTGAGAAAGTTGAATCAAAGCCCATGGATAGACAAGAAGTTGAGGAGAGCTCATCTACCTCTGAATCTTTAGAAGAGGAGGAAGAACCTCCAACTTAGCTTGTTCCTAAGTCTACAAGGCACAAACAGCCACCTAAAATGTATTCACCTAATGATTGGAGATATATCTTTTCTTTGAATACTAACATCAATGAACATAAATTAGTAGAAGAGGAATTAGGTATAAATGATGTAGAATGATAAAAAATTGCTATGGATGAAGAAATTGCAACTTTGAAAAAGAATGATACATGGGATCTTGTACCATTTCCTAAAGGAAGAAAACATGTTGGTTACAAATGGGTGTTCAAGAAAAAGATTGGTTTAGATGGAAGTATTGAGAAATAAAAAGCAAGTTGATTGCAAAAGGTTACTCTCAAGTTGAGGGTGTTGATTATGGTGAGATATTTTCTCATGTTGCAAGATATATCATGTTGTAGAAGGGTATCATCATCATCTCTTAATTGCTCTAGGGACTAAAAGGCCCATAGTCTCTAATAACCATCTAAACTTCTTTGTGCTCATAGGCTTAGTTAAAGAGGGTATGTCTGGGATCATGATGGGCCAAAAAGTGGTGATATGATGGGTATGTGTATGGTATGTGGCTGATGACTTTTTTTTACCCAAAATTTATGAAATGAAAAGGGTTTTTAAAGGAGATTCTCAGATTTCCACCAATATAAATTATGCTTTAGTTTGAATTTAATAAATAATTATTATTCATTTTGTATTTGAATTATGACTAAAGTCCTGATTGATAGGCTGATTGAAAAAAATATATAGCTTTCTAACGGTATCACATTTTTTGAATCCAAAACATGTATCACATTCTATGCTTCACATACTATAGGATTAAAAAATATACATTGAATTTCATGAAGTTTTGACCAAGTTAAGGTGGTTAGACATATGATTTTTTTATATTTTTTAAATTGTATAAAAAAATCATAATTAATCATTTACTTGGAAAAAAATTACAAAATAATATGCATCACATCGAGACATGAGTCCTATACTTATATCTAAAATCTTATAAAAAATTTATCATTTTATTGTGGTTAGGGTGGTCAGATAGACACCTACTTATTTTTCCAAATTTAAGTACTCTGCATTGAAATTTCAAATTTTCACCAAATAGATTTTTAAAATAAACCTAGTAGTTTAGAAACTACATTCAATTTTCTACAGATTCTATTCTTACATATTTTTGAAATAATATAGATAACTTATTCAAATTTTTATGTGAAGTTTCCTAACTCTATTTTTTTTGAATTTTTCACCACTTAAGGGCCTATTTTTTCCATGATGATCCTACACATACCCAAGAATCAACACCATTCATTAAAATCTCCACCTTAACTAGATCATCCTACCATCTTTGACCATATCTCTAACAAAATGATATTGTACATCAATGTGCCTGGTCCTGGCATGAAGTGTCAGGTTCCTAGCTAGACATATAGCACTCTGACTGTCGCAATAAATTATCACTACACCTTGTTTTATTCCAATATCATAACCCAATCTCTTAAGCCAAATGGATTCTTTACAAGCATGTGAGTAGCTACCATATACTCTACTTCAATAGTGGGAAAAGCAACCACAACATGTTGCTTACTCATCCAACTAATTGCACCACCAAATAAAGTAAACACATAAGCACTAGTGGATCTTATGCGATCAACATCACCTACCCAGTCTAAATCCACATAACCATGAATATCATGGGAAATCTCATCTTCAGTCATATTACTGTGATAACATAAAGAATAATATGAGGTACCACAAAAATATTTGAAGAGTCTTTTAACTAAATCCCAATGAAATCTACTAGGATTAGACATATATCTGGAAAGAACTCCCATTGCTTGGGAAATGTCTAGTCTAGTACAAACCATAGCATACATCAAGCTTCCAACTGCACTATGGTAAGGTACTCTACTCATGTCTTCCATCTCAGATGGAGATGTTGGACAATATGAAATAGATAACTTTTTTCCAATTGAAATAGGAACACACAATGGTCTACAAGCCTGCATATCAAAGAAATGTGCTAATTATAGAGCCACTCTATTGTACTTCTCCACCATGATATCTCTAAATGAGCAGCCACCATTACTAGTGCCACCAGAAGGATCTAAAGAAGGGTTAACCATCAAACCCCTAGGGGGTTATCCAAGTACTTGACCATTTCAATCATTGATTACCTAACAAAAAAAAAATTAGTGTGATAGGGAGGAGAAGATTAAAGTTATATGATGCATATAGAAATACACATGAGGCATGGAAAGAGAGATAAAGAGCACACTATGCATAATGGTAATAAAGAAAGAACCGTAGAAAAGAAATAATGCACCAAAAAGGAACATAGAGCTAGAAAACAACCCCACGATGGAAAAAACCCATCATGAGGTAAGGGTGTCTTACACCATTGTCCCCATCTATCATAACTCACCCCCACTATTGCATTCATTTTTTTTTTAAAAGGACTAAAAGTATCTGATAGAAAGGTACATTGTAAAGTGTGTATTTACATGAACTCTAGATCTATACTGATGTAATCAAAATCAATCAAAAAAAATAAAAAATGGAAAATTATTTACATGAAATGCAAGATATTGGCTATAGTTGCAATGTCAATAAGAATAAATATCCTCATATCTAGACAATACATTATGGCATGCAAAGAATTTTGCTCAAGATTAATTTATGTTAATTTGTTGCTTATTTAATTTCAACATTTTTTTGTGAACCTTAGAGTACTCTACTAAAGCCATTATTATTAGCTCTTATTTGTTATTTTTTTTTATATATATTCTATCATTATATTTAGATAATGGAAAAAAAAAACTCTACTAATGGAGCATTGGTAATTAAATTTAATGTACATCCCACCTCTATTTTCTAGTACTCATATCTTGATTGTGTTTATTTTTTCCTAACATTTATTAAATTACCCATTTTTAATTATTTTGAGATGGGTTCGAGCTCTTTCTTTGTTTATTTTTTTAATCTTTTTTATACTAGCAATTGTATCTAAAGGAAGTTTAAGGATTATTCCCATAGAAAACTATACATATGTTAAAATATGGATAGTGTGTCAAACAATTATTAATAGTAAGTATTAAAAATAAGTGTTAAACAATTGATAATAAGTGTTAAAATAATGGAATGAAATGAACTTAGATAGATCTAGGATTTTCCCTTAAATAAATTAGATATTATCTTATTTTAAAATGTTTGCACATGTAGATTTAAAAAATAAAGAATTACAAATGAAAAATAAAATTTGCATTCAAATTGGAAAAAAAAACTTAAAATGGAAATAAAATGTTCCCACCCAATATGAAAATAAATATTTATCTAGCTTTTACATGATAACTTAAATTTTGGATGTTTTCGTTTGATATTTTGGAAGCTTCTACCATTGATTTAGCATGAAATAGTTGATTTTGTATTAAACAAAAAATGAAACTTGTTCTTTGATGACTCAATAGTTGTTTTCCCACACAAGACTTGTTTCAAGTTCAAATCTCACACTATATGTAGCCTATTGTGTAATTAAACTCAAGTCTAAGTTAATATTTCTTTGGTTAAGAGTTACGGAATGGAGGTATCCCTTTCACTTGGGACATATTTTTGACGTCATTCTTTATAATTTTAGGAGACCCTACATTCATAAGACTTGATTCTTAGTAGACTTATACAAAACAATTCAATTTCACCAACAAAAAAAAGACACTATTACATGTTCATTATGTTATATTTATCATCATCACAAAGAAAATATTTCCTTTACATAGATGATCTACTTTAATTAGATAAAAAATAATCAACTAGTCTTGGATAAAGATTTAGACTAAAACAATAAATGCAAAATTAAAATTATATAGTGAAATAAATTAAGCATAATACTTAATTCAAAATTTGGGTGAAGGAATATAAATTGTTGAAGATGTTTTCCAATTTGTGTAGCTACAAAAAAAATGTGATTTATCAAATAAATGCATCTAACATTGTAAATTTATTGTATAACTATCTAGTTTACTTAAATTATAAATGTAAAATTTGTCTTTGTAAGCACACAACTAAACCTAGTGAATAGATCTAAACCAGAACTCATGGATCTAAATTGATTAGATTTTGATTATTGTTGTAGTTGCACCTTGACTTACTATACTTATATGTAATTTAGGGTATTATTGAAAGACACCATAATTTAGGAACTTTCTACAAAAGGATTAATTTTCCTTTTCTCAATCCCCTTGACAAATTGCTTAAACAAATTTAGAATAATTATCAAAGTCATTAAACAATCTTGTAGGTGTGTTTATAATGATGTATGTTGTGATAATATTGTTTTCATTGTTCTATGAATTCTCTATTAAAAATATCTCAAATGGCCCTAGATGATTCATCTATAACAAGTGCAAATGCATTATGGCATGGCATTAAATACAATAACATAACATACAATATAACACTAATGTGTACTAAATCAATTCATAATGTTGATAGGAATAAATAATTAAGATTAGATTTAAATTTTGAGAACTAAAAGTATGAGGTTAAGATCTATGGAAATAGAAACGACCTAGGTAAAAACTCCACATGCAAATTTGATCCAAGATAAAAAAAAAATTGAGATATATGGATTCAATTTTTTTCTTGGGTATTAGTGATGAAAATGATAAACTAGAGTGAGGTCATGAGATTATTTTTAATAAATAATGTGTGATTTTTAATAGTATGTAAAAATAGGTAAGATATCATCATGAAAACATATAATAATGGAAAACTAGATGCCCCCAAATTTTATACGTAGTAAGAGAAATTCTAATGACAATTATATATGCTAGATAAGGATCATGTGATTAGAAAAATAAATGTAAGATATAAGCATTATTAAGATCATAACACATATTATTGTGATCATATGATAAACAAGCAATAATAATCATAATCTCACATAAATTTCATATACATATAACATACAAGTATCATAAGATAGAAAGATGGTAAATGTATGATCATTGAAATATGACTAAAATGCATATAAAAAGTAGGTATATATCCATTAGGATCATTATAAATATGATATTTAATATCTTTCTTTTATATCATAAACAAGAATTAACCTATTGTACTACTTATTTCTTATTAGATAAGAAGGGAAGGGCCCTAATCTCGTATAAAGGAAACAATAAGGCTTAACAACCCAACAAAACAAACTGGCCAAACACAACCACTAGTCAAAAACAATAAGCCCAGAACAACGAAAACAAATAGACCAGTAGCAAAGTAGAGTTACTAGTAAGAGACAACCCAAAAATAGCTAAAGAGAAATAAATCAAGCACCAGATCTTGGGTCCATCGACAATGCTTCCAAGGGCTTGTTAAAGGAATCATAGACCTTCTTAGATTTATTCTTTCATTGCACTATTGTCCAAGATGGATCACAACTGAGATTAGAAACATTTGGACCAAAAGGGGAAGAATCCTTTTGGAGTAACTAACAAGTGGAACAAAGATGCTTCATGTTGAACATCCATAACCAAGATTGGAGAAGCAGGATTTGTAGTTAAGTCAATCTTATTCAACAAGGGGGCATCAGGAGCCTCAAGGGAGGAAACACACACAAAAAAAGGAGTTGCCTTAACCAAATATAACATAATAGAAGCCTCAAGAGGAGGAGCTTCATCAACAACATGATTATTCTTCTACACACAAGGAGAAGGAGGCTTGAAATCCTCACAATTAGAAGAAGATTCAACATCAGTGTACATTGATAAATGTTCTTGGAGAGCATTTTTCCACCAAGTGGAGGATGAAACAGGATGAGAGCCATGAGGACAATCATAAGAAAAGTGTGTAGTAGCAAAACAAAATTTGTAGTGAAAAGTGATACCTTCATAACCCACTAGATGATTCTAATACCAACCATTAACTTGAAGCACTACCTCACTAGGTAAAGCCTAAGATAAATCAACCTCCACCAAAATCTGAGTGAAGGAGGTGTGAGTAAAATTATTGGAAGCATTGTCTACTTACAAGAATGTTCCTAGAGTATTTCCATTGACCTCATAAGTAGAGGAGCACCAGAATAGTAAGGGGAGATATGACAATCTCACCTAAATAGGTATTACATCAATGGGTTCCTTCAAAGGGTTGAAGGAATGAACCCAAGGCCTCATGGATAGGGGATGGGATTCTCATTGCCATAGTCCATGATTTAAAATTTCCTATCTATCTTTAGGAGAATAAAAGTCAATAATAAAAACCCTCTAGCTAAAGGATAAATATCAATCATAACTTCCACTAGATTAGACCAATCATTAGAGATTGAGAGGTGCAAATCAGGGAGGGAAGGCCACAAATGATAGAACCTACAGATAAGGGTCATTTTGGAGTAGTAGTCAATATGGTCAGAGACTTCCTTGCTAAGAGAGATAACAAGGGTAACACTAGCACACCACAAAGTTTTCTCAAATCCCACCCCAACTTTCTTATTCCACACATAATCAACAAAAGAAGCTTGAACAGGACACTTCGATGTAGAAGAACTCTCATGAAACCCATCGACGAAAGATTTTGGACTAGTTGTAGCCTCACCCACAAACGACATAGATATATGAGAAATAGTCGACATGATATCCACCACCAATTTGCAACCATACGGGGAAGAGATTGAAAGGACAACTACATGAGAGTGGGAGCAATAGATAGGAGAGCGGGAGTGGAAGGAATTCAAAATTATCATAGGGAGAGAAGGGTCAGAGGATCCATTCATGCTGCCATGATCCTTAACACTATCTTACTATAGTACTTGTTATTTCAAATTACAATCATTAATAATAAACATAGAGGAAATTATTGACAAATAAAAAATGTTCATATAAAGTAGACACCATATATTATCTTGGAACCCCTCCAAATATAGAAAAAATAGAGTTAAGTATAGTGGAAAATAACTATTTCCTTTATTAAGATGAAATGTTACAAAGCACAATAGTATGGTTGGATGAAATCTACTCTTATGGATGTAATGAATGCATTATTATCTTAGCATTTTCCAAACTACTACAAATAGCTAGTATCTCCTACTTCTTCTCAAAAAAATATTAATAATTCCTCTCATGTGCTCTTTAGAAATGAATAGAAGCACATATTGGTAACATGTTACATAAAAGGAATTCCTCGTAGATCCCAAGATTAATGTTAGGTACTATCTAAGCCACTATTAAAATTAAATTAGTGTCAAATATGATAATACAAATTTGGTGCAATCTACAACTTGATAGACCCATGGCCTTCGACTCTATGTTGTACAATTCTACAATATTATCAAACACCTACCCTCACTTCTAATTATTTCATATCCTAGTTACTAAATTCATAAAATTACATTTTTATATATGATTTATTATATTTTGAATGGTTTATTTGGATCACACCTCCTTTATTAGAGATAAAATTTTAATCCCATAAATTCTTAGTGAAACTCAAGGTAGGGCAAAGACTCTCCTCTACAACCACTTCCTCCTTCTTGACAATTCATTATTTTTTCACTTTTCACATGATATTCCCTAATACATGATTCATCTAAACTTTGGGGATTGGTGGTCACATTCTTTATTAGTAAATAGGATCAATATGTAGCTAATCATTATATGTATATGTATATGTAGACACACACACACACACACACATCAAAAAATAAATTTTTAGAAAGAATAGATAAACAAAATTATGTAATATGGATGTAGTGAAAAGTGTCACACACACACACATCAAAAAAAAAAATAGAAAGCATAGATAAATGAAATTATGTAATATGGATGTAGTGAAAAGTGTTTTGGCTTAAAATCCCCCAAAAAATATAATTCATTATTAAGAAAAATTATGTTAATGTTTGTATACATAAAAATATCAAGAAATTGGACTTCATATTATCATCTTTCTTCCCTTCTTTCTATAACTAAAAACATACATATATATTGTATTAACATGAATCTTGTATAATCTTTTCTATAGCACATGCAAATCTATATGTTGAAAGTAAGATATTATTTATGTTTTCCTATATTTAAATCAATATAAGTATTTTGTGAATAGGTAACGACCTTTCACCATAAAACCTTTTGGTTATAAATTTAATTAATAAATTAAAAAAATATTTATAACGATAAATTATATAAATGATTTCTTATTTTATTTTATAATAATAATACCTTATAAATTAGATTCTTATAAATTTTATTTAGGAATAATTGCATTGAATGTATTCCTCAAATAAGCATTATTCTCTAACAAACTCCATTAATGTTCATATGGAGTTTCATGTGGTCGATTGTTTTAAGAAGAAAAGAAGCTCCTGAACAACATTGGAATTATTTGAAAATAATTTCATAGGGATAAAAAGGAATGCAAAGATGGAGAGAATTTATAATAGACTACATGATAAACCTCTTGACATAAGATTGATCCTAGTTTCCTTAATACTGATGTTTTAGTGAGGTCTTATGAAGTTATTTTTTGGAGCCTAGGTCTTGTTGAACTAGTCTCCTAGGTTCCTAGGTTCTTGTTACAATAATAATGTATGTAGGTATTATTGGCTGATAGGCTTCCCCTATGGACCCGCAAGTCCAATCCTATAAACCTGTCTCACACCAATCCTTAATAAGTAAACCTATCTCACACCAATCCTTAGTAAGTAAATTATCATTTAGTATATATTTAATAACATCTTCCATTGATTTTATATCCATATTTTATAAATAAAAGAAGATAAAGGTGTTAGCAACTTAATTACAACTTCATTTCATTTCCTTACTCTTAGAAAAATTGATATTTAATAAATTGCATCTATGAAAAATAGTTATTCAAAATAGGTATTTTAGATACTAGGTAGACAAAAAAATTAAAAGTATCAAAATGAAATTTCTAAGAATTTGAAACATTTCCAAATAACCTCGTGAAAAAAAAAAATGAAAAAAAGAGAATTCAAAATCCACCTTACACAAGAATAGAAAAACATACCATTAAGACAATACAAGACATACCTCACAAAAAATCTCATGAGGGAAAACTAAGAGTCCAAAAACATCCACACTCAATGTATATTTAACAATGAAACACTACAATATACTTACAAGCATAATAGATAACCATGCAACAACATATCGCATGCCATGTTTCACATATGTACTTGTTCAAGAGAGCTCAATTAAGCTTAGGAAATAAGCCAAAAGCTATAATAACCAATCTCAACAACTTTTCATGTGCTTGCTTTTAAAAAAAAAAAAATTGTACAAAACCATCTAGTGGTATTACTTATACCATGTGCCAAATACTACAACATTACAAAACCATATCCCTTCTTTTACGTTTTGGTACTAAATTTTTTAATGTTAAATAATCATGTTCAACTATGCAACCAACCTTAGATATTTATCCTAATAGTACATACAACATACAATTTGGTTTCAAAATATCTAACCCATATGACGCATGCATCTCTACATCTTTCCAAATGCATCCTAAATAAATATTAAATTTACATTATAAATATTATGAATGATATACAACACACATTTTACAAATATTTTTTCCACTTTCGTATGCAGTGAATAATTTGATTAAAAATAAACTAAAAAATAAAATAAAAAAAGCAATCCCTAAAACCATGTATCAACAAGAAATCTAATTACTCCATATACTCCATCGGGTACCTATAACAATAGGGAAGATGACCACCATGTCATGTCAGACCTCTCTATATCATCCAAATAAAATAAAATTGTTGCTGCTAGTTGTCATATTAAACATCGTTGGTCAAGAATTTTTTGTCTTTATCTGACCTTAAAAAAAAAGCACAGCTTCTCTAATTGAAGACAACTCAATGCCCTAAAATTTTGCTGTAACAGACCACAAACCTATGACAAATTTTTGTCTGCACAAATTGAAACCCTAAGTTATCAAATCTTTCCTTTGCTGATAGAAAGAACAAAACTTGCAAAAAGTCTGCTTTCGGTTAATAAAAGGTTGAGAAATTTGTTCTCAGCATTATCAAATACCTGTCTCTGCCAGGCAAATTAGTTTACCAATCACCAACTCTTATACCAATTGATTGTTGGATTTAAAGTGAAGAGCATAAATGAAAGCAAAGCATTTCATATCATTCAGAATATTGCATGATATAGAGAAAAACTTGAACACTTTATCAACTGAAATACGAATAACAACTGAATACCCAAATTGCTGCAGCAATAGCTTTTTATCATACACACATCAAGAAGCATGTTGTTTCAAACAGGAAGTGGGACATAAAATATGGCTGTAGAAGCTGCAACAGAATATACAACAGCCAACAGAGAATTGTCTCCTACGGAATATCACCTCCTCAGAAAAAAGAGAACGAGCTTTCACATTCTAGATTAAAATTATTAAAAATCCATATCATACACCGAATATTTTGTAATTTTTGAGAAGTTTGCATATCCAAAACAATACACGAAGCTTTGAAATTTTGCAGACGAAATAACTTGATACTATATTTTAATAAACAAAACTGGCACATAATAAAACTTACAAAAATAAACCGTGACAGAAGCCACCTCAAAAAATACTGGAAGCTCAATGCTCTACACTTGAAAGTACCTAATCCTACTCATTATGGGCATGGTTTTTGCCTATAATGACTACAATTCTCTTTTCGACCAAAATGACACATGCGAGGCATATATCATTTTCTTTGCCACTCGCTAGCTTTGGAAATGTGAACCCCGAATCCTCTTTCTGGTCGACATTTTCATTGCTTTGAGTTCCAAAATTTTCAGCCTTTTTAATATCCTCCTTATCATGCAAAAGTGCACAACACACATAAAAACTATTAGAAACAGGCATTTTACTTAATGATTTCCAAGATGTAAAAGTTAAAAACGCAGATATTATCAATCGTAAACAAAAAATATATTGAAGCAAACCTTGTCATTCATTTGATTTGCGTGATTTTCTATCATTTTCTTGTCCATATCGCCTTTCTTATTTCTCCTTGTATTCTGGTTTCTGCCGTTTTCTCTGCACTGACTGTATAGTTTGATGTAATGTAGGAGTAAGCTTTTTATCATGGTAACGAACAGCCTCAGTTCTTGCATGGGAGGAGGAGTCACAATGCCACGTGAAATACAAAGTACGATTAAAGATTAAAGAGGGGCGTTTCTGTGCAGCGCACTAAGTCCATGAATAAATTAACGAGCAAAGTGCAGTAAGTGGTGGGAGAATCTTATCTTCAGTTCATCTGTTAAATACGTTTTCCTCTCTCCCCCATGTGTGATGGAAATAATACTAAACTGACATATAATAAATAGACGTTAAGATCATTTATTATCAAGCAAATTCAATTTTAATTTAATATTATTTCCTTCATATGAAAGAGATATAACAAATATTATTGTAAGGTTACATTGTTCGGGACCACAACTCTCTTCCCAAATATGTTAGACTTTGAAAAAATACATTTACTTAAACTAGTTTAGGTTAAATTAATGAAATGTATAGCTAAAAGAAATTTATGTAGATCAATGTTTTAGATAATTTTAGGGTTAGGAATATGTTTTGTTTTTGTTCTATGTGATTTTTTTATTAGTGAGTTATCTTTAATTTTATGTCTAACCTACATATTTTATGGTGTTACATTAGTATATTTGTTATGTGTTTTTCATATTGTACAATGTTTATTCTTATTATTCTATTTGCCTAATTTGTCTAATTGAGCAGTATTTGCTATACTCTTCTTTCATATCTAATGATTGATACTATTTAAAAGTTATTTGAAATAATTACCACCGTGTTACAAAGGAACATCTTCCCCTAAGTTTGAATTGGAGTAAGGTATGCAGAAATGCTTCTTACACCAATCTAATGAGGGAAGTATTTTGCAAATTCTTTAATATACACAACTATAGAAAGTAGAAACACATATGAGAATAAAATAAATAATTTACTATAATGAAAGGTGTACATAATGAAAACCATTTTGAGAGAACAACCTTGCACTTAAAGATACCCAATGTATTATTCATTAAATAAAAATATATATAATATATTTGTACAAAAAGCTATTATCCAAGTATCACCAACTTGTAAAGTTAGAGTGAATTTGGTGGCATAATGGGTGTAAATGAACAATAAAAACTATGATTCCAAAGACTGAGTAAATAGATGAAAAAATAAAATTAAAATTAAAAATGTTTAAAAATTGAAAAGAAATTAGCAATACCATAGGAGTCATGGAACCCAAACCAAGACACAAAATGCAAATGCCTTCCTTGCTAAAAGATCCTCTAAGATATTTTTAGCAATATTCCTTAGAACACACCATTGTCATAACATCATATTAGACCACTCAGACTTAGGAAACCTAATATTTCCTCATTTAACATTCAAAATATACTTCATGAAAAGTGTAAAAAATTGTCATAATGCTAATCAAGATTGTGTTGTAACCTTCCTCTTATTTGTTGTCACATTTCATAGAATCTATCATATATATTTCTCCTCATGATTGTAAGAGTAAATGAGAAATAATCTAATCAATTAATCATAAATTACTTAGTCCCCCTTTTAATTTATTACACTTAAGATAAACTTAGGATTATTTTTTAATAATTAGATTATGTGTTTTCTGTCTCATAAAAAAAGGATGATGACACTTGTCATAATCTAGTTATATCCTCACCTAGGGTTTGATCTAGGGCTTATTTTTCCTTTTAATAAGGATTTTTTCAATTAAGAGATTATTTGATGAGGGGAGACTCTCCCACAAACATGACCTTACACAGATAATGAAATTTGAGAACAACAATATCCAAATTTTATTATATTTTCATGAAATCATCTACATACCTGCAATCAAATGCAATAAAATTATTTAGTCACAAGATTTATATTATTGAAATATTGGTTGCAAATACATGTAAAAATTAGACATGCAAGTCTATGAATGGAAATAATGGCTGCTGAAACCATTACATCTTCTATGTACTAGAAAAGTAAGAAATTTGTCTATCTTCTCATACTAAATGGGCCTCTTTCCATTCATGACAACTTTAAACAATTTTTCCACTTGACAATGAACTATGATTTCCATTTTGGCACCAAACAAATATAGTTCTCCCTTTTACCAACCTAAGGAAAATTCCAAAATTTAGTCCAACTTTTGGGAGGGCCATAACTTTCCACTCAAGCATAGGATTGACAAGTCATTTACACTATTGGAAAGATCTCAAAAAATTGATTGTTTTCCAAAAATCCCTTTAGAGGATTTTAGATTTTTTGTCCAATTTTTAGGCCCATTCAAAACCTCTAAGTGCCTCAAATTTGACTTTGAATAGTTTTAAATGATTTTTGGAAATGAAAATATTAATATCTCACAAATGACAAATGGTATTGATGTTATTTCTTTACCATTGGATTCACTTCACCATTTTGGAAATTATTTGTGTAAGATTTCATGCCCATATATGCACAAATACCAACATACTAAAAATAGTAATCCTACCATTTTATCACTCATTCAAAAGTATTAACTAAAATGTAACAAAAATGAAAATAAAGTATTTTTTTGGGTGATGCAATATTTCCCCTACACCTTGGATGCTCCTACATCATTATTCTATCAATACAATTATTAGATCACACAACAATTCTATTGTATTTTATATCTATGTGTGATAGGCTTTTTGGTCGTAGGTAATTTTTAGGAGTTGTAGTGTTCACTATCAACTACAACATGGTATTAATGCACTAGATTTGTAACTTTATCTTTTAGATATGTGAACATAAGAAAATATTTGGTGCATACTGGATAATAATAGACCTCACCATTATATCTTGAATGCCCAAAAATCTTAATATTGAATATAAAAGCACTAAAATATAAGTATGGCGAGTTTAGGTTATTTTTAGGGGGAAAAAGTAAGTTAATTATTTTTTGTATATAATCATACACATACATCATACATGCCATACACATCATATATTTTGTATAGGTATGACTAATACCACCAAGGTTTTGTATAACTTTCTAAAATAAATACAAGTGACTTTTGAATGATTTATAGAAATTTGCAACTTTTTTAACATATGTTGTTAAAATTTAGTTAATATTATCATAATTGTTACCACTAATTCAATTATTCAATGATCCATGGTATTCATTAACTTCTACCATTAATTTTTTACCCAGTGATGACTCATACCCTACCTAGCAAACACCACTAGCTCGCCCCACAATTGCTTAATCTATCTATTAAGATCTATGCCTCTATACATGATCCTATTGGCATCCAAGGGCTAGTTCCCAAGTATATATCCCTACACTTAGTAGCTAGTCCATAATAGGACTAGGTGTAAGAGTTGGTATAGAATAACTCTACACCATGCAAGATTTTTTTGAAGATTATAGCCACCCAATATCTAGGAACCTCATGGACTTGCACAAGAGAGATCAATATGAGATGCTCAAAATTGCAATTGAATTAAATTGAATAATTCAATATATGACTTACATATGATACCACTTGGTTATATAGCTAAGGTGAGACATATGATTAAGCAAGATTATGGCAAGTGTCTTAATTCCATGTCATGTGACAAATTATCATAACTACCTAGGAAACATGTCTTAAAATTAAAAAGATAAGATAAGATCTAATGACAACTAACACCTTCTAGAAATATTCACTTTTAGGACCTAAGTAAACTTAACATGTAAATAAGTCCCCTGGTAATGAATTAACTAAGTAGAAGACTTTATTTACACCAACACCCCTCTTAAAAGAAACTTAGGGAGTAGTTGGTTATTATGTAAGTGACACAAGGATGGATATCATCTATGAGGCCATGTTAGGTACCCATGTATAAATGAAAATTCAATCTCTCACAAATAGAGAAAAGGAGAAATCATAGTGCAAAAAAAATCCTCCCCAAAAGAGAGATGAAAAAACAATATTGCCAATGATATATGAGAATGAAAAAACCCCACTCGAGGGAAAAGAACCCCCATAATAGTGAAGAATAAGAGAGACCATTCATCCCACTCTAAATTTTGAGCCTCTTGTAATGATGGTAGAAGCTCGACATTGAATGTTGAAGATGATCCAAAAGCATTGAACAACATTCCTCCCCTTAGGAAGAAACAAAACCAAGATGGTATGTAGGACGTCTTCCTATTCCTAAAAGGAAGATGCAAGAAGGATGCTCAAGTTTCTCCATGTTGATGTCGAGAGATGTCACACTACCGAAGAAGACAATCTAAAATCTCCTAGAAAATATTGTAGAACACAATCCAAAGACAAGGATACCTACTCTAAAGAAAAAGAAGTCTCCTCGAAATGTTTTCCAAAATAATCCGCACTCATGTGAAGCTGAAAATAATGATCATATAGAGAATGAACAACAGAGTCAAAGTGTTCCCTCCCAATAACAAAAGAAGGATCATCTCCATAAAATAGAAGATGAATGTCATCAATGATGTCTCCCAAATATTAAATGTGGGACTCATAAAAAAAAACCAACAATTCTGCCCAAGTACTCATCACAAGTAGTTATCTCTTGAAGATGATTTATTTTTTGTTGCACTAAATCACAAGGAGCAAAAACCATGGCAACACAAGCATCCTCAGGTATAGCACTAGATGAAGGATATCAAATATTAGCACATGTCAATATATCCCAAATAGATGAAACAAAACCAAGATTCAAATAACTGTATCAAATCTTCTTAAAAGTGTCTACACTAGATGCCTCAATGTGAACATTTTTCAAATCAATAGTATGAGAAAAATGTGAGAAGGTGTATAATCGAGATTGGTGATTAACCTCCCCAACTGTAACTATATCTCTACTCTACAAATCTTGAATTATGACATAATCTAGTGTGAACTCAAAAATCTTTCTTGCTCCACCATGTGTGATCTAATAGATAGAAAGGATATTGGTTGACAATGAGGGCCCATAAAGAACATCATTGAATGCTCTGTCATCCATGTTAATGGATCCCTTCCCACAAACATGCATATATGTGTTGCTCACCATCAACATTGGTGGTGATAAACAAGTTTGAAATGAAGAGAACATACTCTCTAATAAAGCCATATGATGTGATGCCTCTAAATCAAGTATCCACCTCTTTGACTTGGAATTTGTAACTGTAACAAGTGCTTGCACCTTATTTTTATGATAATTTGATGAAGAAGAAGAAGATAAACACTTTGATAATGAAGACTCATTGATTTGATGCTTCTTAAGAATATTCTTGAAATCATCAATCTATTTTGAATAATATTGATATTCTTGATGTCCCAATTTCTTGCAATATACATATGTAGGCATCTCCTTCTTATATGATTCCCTTTTATAGGGATATGATTCAAATTCTTTATGTGGCTTGTTCTTTTCTTCTTTTAATTCTTATCAATATTTCCTAATTGTTTTTGTACCTTATACTCACTAGCCAACAATGCTTGTGACTTAGAAGACTTTATTAGAACCATGTTTATTAACATCTAGCTTCATCTTGGAATAGGAGATTTACAAAGTAATCAAACTTAGGATCAACATATGATGCTCCCATAGTAAGTTGATGGGTATGAAAGAAATAAAAAAAATATTGAATACTTAGGAACTAGCTTGCATAACACATTCAAAACCAATTTTAAATCCTCCTTATCAATTATGCAATCTTTTAGCAGTGTTCATAATTGATTAGCTTTCGAGATTTAGTCTTGGATGTGGTAAAAAAATTTAGGATGAAGATTCATCAAATCATTATAAATCTAATATCCCCTAATCTTGTCTATTTTACCATATAATTTCTCAAAATTCTCCCAAGCCTATTTATGTGTTTTGCATGATTAAACATGAAATTTTTAAATCAAATGAGATTAATGAACATATGCATCCAAGTTTTTTCTCATGATTAATCTCACAACTTGCCAATTCTTTAGCATAAGTAGGTTGAGAAATGGTTTCTTTTAAATGACCTATTAGACCCTTCCACATGAAATAGTTCCTTACTATTTTTTTCATATAGAATTTAATTATATGGAGTTAGGAGTTTAATTTGTGATTTCCCCATTGCAAGAACACAAACCAAGAAAAAGAAAGAAATCAACTAGTGCAATATAACCTCCCAAAATTATTCAATAAAGAAATCCCCCCAACAATATATAATTTGGAACTTTAAACTTAGTGTTATTACAGGTGCCACTTTCAATAAATAGAAAAGTGGAGTTGATCTTAGTGCATACAGATTGCCAAATTTAGCCACAAGCTCAAATTAAAATTTCTACAAAGAATGGGATCAATCTGATCACACCATTGAAAATTACACAAAAAATTATGCACTTCCAAAAAATAATTCAACCAAAAATGTAACCATAGAAGCAAGAATTCAGCCCCAAAATTTTTGAATATGAGAACATCTCAACAACACCTATGAGAATCTAAAATTTCTAGAAAAATGGTGCAAGGGAACCATAAAACAAAAATTGTCAATCAAGGTGGATATTAAGTAGGCTTTAGGATTTTGGAGTTTTTGCATAAAATAAGGTCATTAACACCATTATCTATTGTAATTAGTCATATTTGATGGATATTAGGTGATTAGGGGGGTCAATTGTGTTGATAGAGAAAAACTGTAATTTGTTGCAAATGTTGTCAAGCATAAAAAGTTGCAAAATTGCATTTTTATGGAAGTTGAAGGGTCTTGGAATTTGAAAAGTAGTTATAGGAATTGGGTGGTTATAGTTTTAAGATAAAAAGTATGAAATGCCTCCAAAAGTTCTCAAACAAGGTTGTTGATGATTGTAATGGAATCATTTTCATAAAATACAACATTATTTCTACAAATTCATTGTATTTTTGAACTTTCCAAGCTTTGTATGGCTCGTACAATCTTTGCTATGTATTGAAACTTATTGTATTTTGTATAAGCATGTTATAACTCTCTTTTGAATCAATTTTTAGGCTCTTTCATTAAGATTTGAAGGAGATCTCTGTAATTTTCTGAAAACTATCTGTTAAAGGCTAGTGAAGGGTTTTGATTGAAGTTAAATGATGTTTTAGTTAATCCACCTACTATCAGACTCTTTATCTTGGTGGAATGACTTATCTTGTGATAGGTTAGGTTTTTTTATGGTTTAAAAGGTAGGGAAGTCAAGTTGTTCAATTTGGGATAATGCCCTAGGGCCGAACAAAGCATTTTTCCATGTGAAATTGGTGAGTTACGGTTGGGTTTTGAAAAAATGTTGTTGGTATTGTCTAGGTAATGGTGGATTGAGTTCAAGTGAAAATTAATTATGATGTGTTGAAGGAAATTGTTGAGTTTTATAAGCTCGGGATATAGGAGTTTCAATAAACCCTTGATATTTTGCATGTAGAGTGAGGGTTTCATGGATCAGTGACTTAGAGGTCATAAACCTGAGAATTAATGGTGGAATCTATTGGTTGATACACAATTAAAGACTTTCCATTGATTTTGGGTGGAAACTTGGTGATTAGGAGGTACTCCTTTTGTAAAAGAGGGCTAGTTGGTGGTTTTAGGACAAGGGGTGGTCTATTGGTTTCCTATATTGTCTCAAAGAAACCTTGTGAATTCTATTGATATGTTGTGTTGGGTCATGTTGTGAGTCTCAAAAGGTGACAAGAAGGTACCTATATGGCATTCTCTAAAATATATTGTGAAGAGTTGGGTTTTGAGGGCTACAAGTCTTTTGGTGAGTATTTGGGACAAGCTGAGAGAATAGTGTTGCAAGGGTTGGTTTCCTTGATTGAGTCTGATATTTTTGTGTTGGTTAGGGGAATCCACCACCTTGATTGCATCAAAAAACTAGGAACCAAAATAAAAAACCAATAGCTCCACTATGTAGAGCGTGAAATCCTACCCCAAATAAAAAAATGCTCAAAAAAAGGAGTCACGATGACCAAGTTATGGGAATTTGAAGTTTTCCTTCCAAAACAAAAATTCAAATAGAGAGTGGGGAAAAAAATATTTAAGAGATGTTGGATTCACTATTGATGCGCTGATGACATTAGCATTCCACATGATTAAATTTAACAATTGTCAACTAGTCAAAAGAGAATATTCTACTGGCTTGTAAAAATATGCTCCCTAATAGAATATTCCCAAGGAATATTCTTATGTCATGGTGACAAAATATTCTCTCGTGCTTGGAATCTTTGGCTAGTTCAAAGAATCTATGGGTGATTCATTGGTTATTCATTTTTTATGGGTTTTAATGTTTTCACCCACCAGTTTTGTGGTGGATTTTTGGGACTATTGACTTGCACCACGTGGTGCATAGTGAATGGCACAATGTGCCTATTTCATGGTACTCTATAGTACCAATACAGTGTGTAGACTTGGACAGTTCATAGACTATAGAAAAAGTGGTTTTTTGTTTTGATTTTTAATAAAAAAATTTAAAAATCTCTTATTAAATCTAAAATTTTTATTTAAAATTCTTTTTTTTTCACATACAAAATTTTGTGGTCCCCAACTTAGTGTTTTTTTTCTACGATCATACAAAATTTGTATGCATAACCGTACAACCAAACTAGGTGAAATTTTACTCTGATCCCTGGGGTCAAGTTCCTTTATTTTAATGATTTGATAGTTGATCTTGGAGGTTTTTGGCCTCCTCGACATGATGACAGGGTCAGATTTGACCCAAATTGCTCCAAAATTGCATCAACCTTTTGGATTTGGCAACAACACTTCAGTTTCAAACCTTCATAGATCTATCCTCATATGTCCAATTTGGATGAAACAAAAGGAAAAAATGAATTTTTTGAAACCTTTGATCTCAATGGTGTGCTCGTATTTGTAGCAACAACCTCCAATTTTAAATTACAATAAAAATCCACAAAAATGAAACCTGTAAATCTGGTATTACATTGAAGATTTTTTTATTCTCTAGATCATCATTCGATGCAAGATAAGAGAATACTCAACTTTTCAAGATCCACCAAATTTTTTAACCTAGATCTCCCAATAAAGATTAAAAAAAAAGCAATCCCACAAGCTCTGACACCATGTAAGAGTTGGTATAGAATAACTATACACCATTGAAGATTTGGTTGAAGATTATAGCCACCTAGGATCTAGGAACTTCATGAAAGCACAAGAGAGATCAATATGCTATGCTAAAGATTGCAATGGAATTAAATCCAATAATTCAATATATAGCCAAGGTGAGACATAAGATTAAACAAGATTATGACAAGTTTATTAATCCTATGTCATGTCACAACTTATCATAACTACCTAGGACACATGTGTTAAAAAAAAAAAGATAAGATAAGATCTAATAAAAACTTACACATTCTAAAATGATTCTCTTCTAGGACCTAAGAAAACTTAACATGTAAATAATTCCCCTATGTCCCCTGGTAATGAATTAACTAGGTACAAGACTTTATTTACACAAACAATAGGGACTTATATTTTAACCTTTATTTTCCCCTATAATCCAAATTCAAAAACTTTTGGTAAATCAAGTATATACTAGGAGTACAAACTTAGATATTGAAAAACAATATATCAACACCCAAACTCATAAATTGAAGTGAGATCTTACTATTTTTATACTGAAACTAAGAAAAAATATTTAAAGATACTTTGCTCATGATTCTTCCAATATTAGAAAGTTAGCTTAGCACTCTGCACATATCTTGCACCTATTTTTCTAGAACATTTACATAGCACTTTTTATTTTAATTAGTTTAGTGTAGAAAAATGTAACCCTTTACATTTCTCACTTGTTTGGGCCCTCTTATTTAAAATAGACATAATAGTTCCTTCATTTAGTGTTGTTAAATATACCTAGATTTACATTTACACACTTATTTGGGACCTCTTAAATAAATTGAGCTTAATTATGTCATAATTGTCCCTTTAAATCATTTACAAGTCTACTAAATAACATTTTTTGAATGGGAAACCCAACAATAATTAATTCATATACATAACACTTTACATTGAGCAATGTGTGTTCTAGGTATAAGGACCTAGGACCCATTCACCCATGGGTGAATGGGTCCTCCCTAGACATTTGGACCAAAATTTAAATTATGTTTTCAATATTATTCTAATGTTTTCAAAACCATAATTTAATTTCAGCTTGTGATATTTGAATTTCAGGAAATTAAGGATACATACCTATAAATACAAGGTTATTTCACTAAGTTTCACCTAGAATTTTATGTAAGCATTCCTATAGAAAATTTGATGATCAATGGCATTCAAGAGTAGATATATCCGAGATTTATTGCAACATTAAAGATCTATTAATCATGTTAAAGTAGTCTTGCATCATGCATGTTTTTGGAGCTAACATTGTGATGTAGGTTTCATGATCAAGTCAAGCATTCAAAGCATCATTTCAAGCAAGATTCAAGTGTCAAGATCCACATCCAATTCATCCATCTCATGCAAGTTGGAGACCTCATAAGATATCGATTATCAATGTTTCATTCAAGGGTTTGTTGAGTGGTAACATAGCTCTGTTCATTCTTCATTCCCTCTTTCATGTATTATTTCAATTCAAGGTTTGATTACTAAAATGGGGTTTGACCAAGGAAAACCCCCATTCACCCAAAAACAAGCATTTTATCTCTTGTGTGCGTGATTGTAGATTTAGGTTGAAGAATACTTGAAGAATTTTTGAAGAGAAATATTTACAAAGTCGTCAAAATTACCAAAAAATTTCAAAGTTGTCGTCAAATCATGAAATATAACCTACAAATCATATTTCTGACTTTCTAGCACTAAAATGTGGAAAAATCAAAAGCTTCATATCTACATCAAAGGCTCCCAATAGGTTTTTTGCAACCCCTTGAAACATAGAAAAAATATGGCTCACCAAAATGAATGAACAAGATGATGAGCCACTACCTTAGCTTACACTAATTAGGCCATAAATTTAAGATTTTATCATTTTCCTTAGTATGTTTATAAATCAAAAATTATTTTTTTGTGTTATCATAACGATTAATGTAAAATATGTTGAAACTCATATAAATATTTGTCTTTCCCTCCATTTGGACACTTGATAAATTTTTTGTCTCTCAAGAAATTCTAAATGAATTAATGCATTTTCAAGAGCATATTAAGTAGAATACTTACAACACTACCTCATTCAATTACATGTTTGTAGCACATTAGAAAGCTCATGTTTATGAAATGTAAGATATTTAACGTGTATGTTTATCTATTATTATGAGGACTTATAGTTGTAGGATATCCAAGCATCCTCCAATTTCTCCTTGTGTGTGATGAGAAAAGTGGCTTTAGTCTAACAAGGAATGTAGATCTAAGTGGTAAGTTATAGCTATATATCATTTATCATTCATTTTTTATCCATTTTCCTATGCTCTCCATAAAGCATGCAATTTATATCATTATCATCATAGTCATTCATGGAGGTGGAAACACAAGAATGGGGTTTGCTGAAGACAAGCCCCTATATGGTATAACCTCTCTCCCCTTTTCCTTCTTTTAAGTTATATGTTTTAGGTTGATTCAAGTGGATTTGAGATCTCAAGAAATAAAAAACCTATTTCAAGCATTCATATACCTTTCATCATCAAAATAGGTTAAGTTGATTATATGCAAACTATCAAACTTCATAACCTAATCTCAGCTATCAGAGACCCTCAAGATATGATGCATTTGTATTGGTTCTTAAACTCTAGAAAATAAAATTTCTAGACTAGGATTCTTAGTGCCCCTGTCTATCCACTTCTACACCGAATTTACATGTCATGTTCTTCTCTATCTATACTTTCTAGCTCTGGTTCCTATTTATATTGTTTTTCTTTGATTTTTCTAAATTTTATGACAATTTATCTCTTTAGTCTTAATTCACCTATTTTCCTACATCTTCCAATCAGTCATCACATTTCATACACCACTAAAGAAATGGATAAAAACCCTAGATAGCTCTTTGTCTATACCTTGAGGATAAAAACCAAATAGTTTATCTTGGTTACTTTTATGTCCCTCAATGTTTTATGGTGGATGATTGATTTAGGTTAAGTATTTTGCGTAGATCCAATTTCACCATCTCACAATACTATCTTGTATTAATGATGAATCTATATATATGAGGGAATCCATTTTTTTAAAGGAACAAAAGTCTTAGTTGAAGGCCAATTAGGTTCTCTTGATTACTTGTGTGTCCATCAATATTTTTGTGGAAAGGTTGATTTAGGTTAAGTCATTGCCTTAGATCCCATCTTACTATCTCACAATAATATGATATATTCATCATAAGTCTAGATATTTTAGAAAATCAATTTTTTGAAATGAATATAAGTTTTCTTGGGTGCCCTAGGCTAGGTATTTTTCGTATAAAAGTTGGTCGTAAGTTAGGTTTTTCCTTTGTATTGCATGATGTGAATTTCATTTTCGACATTGGTGGTAAAATATTCTCAAAAGTCAAATTTAAATTAGCTAGCCTACACTTAATTTTATTCCCATGCATCCCTATTTAAACTTAAAATTTATTGCAAAGCATATAGAATTACAATTACAATGAAGCTCTAACAAAGTTCACATTTTATTTTAGAGATTTGCAAGATTTTTTTATAGATCTATGAAGTTTTATCATAATAATTGAAGTTTGAGGCTAATTGAAGAACAAGTTGGAATATATGGTTTGTGGATTGATTTGGAATCTTTCTAGCACATTAGTACCTAATTTTTAGTAAGTTCTCATCTTCAAAATTTCTACCTTACATGTCAAGTATTTTTCTATATTTGTTTTCCATTGAGTATTTGACTTTCTCTTGGGTTGATCTTTCATTTCCTTGCATTGTGTCATATAGGAATCCACTATAACACATGAGTAGGTTTTTTTCATTTACTTTACATTTCATTTCTCATCACAACCTTAGAAACACTTAAGATTCAAAGCACAAACTTTTATATATTATCAAAATTAGCTATTCATAGAGGTAAAAATACCAAAACAAGGCTTTGAGCAAAAAAAATCCTATATATCCATCCCTCTCCCTTTTCTTTCGTGTTTTAGAGGTTCAAGTGAAAAGGTGACATATTTTAGAGTACAACTATGTAGTACAGGCCTGTAACCTTTAGATCAAATTTTAAAGTACCCAAAATTGTCAGACGAGGGTGCCTAATGCCCTAGTCAATCTATTTCATGTTCTTCTTGATATCATAGGTCCCCCTTTGTCTACTCTTTCCACATCTACAACTATTTCATTAATTTTCCTTTCCATTTGTGTAAATTACATGCATTTCTAAATTAGGGCCTCTTACTAATTTTGTTAATTTTAAATTATATTTAATAAATCTATCCTCTTTGCAACAAAGGAACTAAACCCAACTAGATTGACTCTCATGATAGGTAGTTATCCAATCCTAACACCTTTGGTTCTTTTTGTTCCAATAAGAAAATAAAGGATTGATCTAGGTTAATCTACTAGTTATATCTAGGATCTCCTTTTAAACTTAACATTTCAAACTAAAAATTAGGTAGTTGAATATTTATGACTATTTTTTTGAAATGTTGCACCAAGTTCAGGTAGGATTTTTAGGGAAAGACGTTTTCATATTTTAGGAATTTTTGGAGAAGAACATGGGAGAAATATAGAGGAGAGAAGATAGAGGAGAAATAATAAGGAAATAGATGATATTAGAGGCATAGGAGGAGAAAGATCAAGGAAATAGAAAATTGGAAGGCATAAAGGAACAAAGGAGTACATGAAAAACCAAGAGGAAGAAAGAAAAGAAATAGAGGAATATCATATTTATCCGATTTCTTTGTAA
>VDFB02004606.1:0-24945 GCA_007258455.2 Sequoia sempervirens | reverse complement strand
TTTATCAATTGGAGGAACAATGCATATATATGGTGGGTAAACCATTTACATTGTATTAAGCCATATGAGGATTTAATCATGCGTTCATTTGTAAAGGGGGGTGAGGTAGAAGACACTTTGGCCTATGAATAATACTTGGATGGATAGGAATGTTCTAGAGGTTGACAAAAAATAGAAAAATCAATCAATAAGAAAATATCAAATTAGTATAAATGTAACTTTAGTCCAACACAAGGGTGGGTAAGGTAGGAAATAAGATCAAGAAAATGGTAAGCAAAACCCTA
This sequence comes from Sequoia sempervirens, assembly GCA_007258455.2. Taxonomy (NCBI): domain Eukaryota; kingdom Viridiplantae; phylum Streptophyta; class Pinopsida; order Cupressales; family Cupressaceae; genus Sequoia; species Sequoia sempervirens. Next base: position 24,661 of record VDFB02004606.1, on the reverse strand, counting down.
AAAGAGGTAAGAGTAACGAATGACCACACAAAAACACAACCAACCCCTAATTAGATCAAGAAATAAAATACTTAGAAAATATAATCCAATGACCAGTATATATAAGGAAAAACTCTAAGAGGTGTAAGATAAGTCATATCTACTAATTTAGGTAATAAAAATAATCACACTATATAAATAAATCTGTGATAGTTAAATACATGCAATCAATAAGCAAAGAATTAACTTAGAAATAAGAGTCTGGTCAATAGTTGCAATTACTATTCTCAAATTAAATCTAGGGAATTAGGGTATTTATCTCAAGAACTATGTAAAAACACTATTGGTGTCATGCTAAATGCATTCAAAAAAGTCAAACAATTAATATCCCTTGTCTCATGGATGCATCAAAGTATGTGCAATCTCAAAAGTTCTTATGGTTCAATCTTGAGTCCTATGAGGTGAATCTCAAGCGTCCTGAGGCGAATCTCAAGCAACACAAACTTAATCTAATGCAAAAGATTGATATGTGCCACACAAAAATGATACGATAGAATGTACTTCAAAAAACCCTCTTGCCTTCTCTTTCCCAATAGTTAAATGCATCAAGATAGTGTCTAGGGGTACTGTTAGGGAGACTACTAACTCAATATGTGAAGACAACACAATAGTGATGAGGAATATTGAAGACAACATCCACCAACATTTAGAGGCCCTATATCCAAATGGAATTCTTTTATCATTTAAAAAATTGAGGTGTACTCTAATGATTATCCTTGTAATTATTCTATTTTCTCTTAATTTTTGGATGATGTGCCTTTAAATATCAAAACATAGCAACATGTTGCACAAATGTGTACCAAGTTAGCTCATTACAACTACTAGAAAAGGGGTGGGAACATTGGAATTTGAAACTGAAAATTGAAATTCTAGGGCCATTCTCACATGCCTCGGGATTGATCTTGAGTAACACAAAAATAAACTATGCAGATAAGTGCTAATCTCAAGGAATGGTCAAATATATGGAGGTAAGTGCAAATAAAGGTGCAATAATGAAAGGTGAAATAAGAAATATATGGAGAACAAATGTGAATGGGAGTAAATGGAGATGGATATGCCTGAAGCTATAAGCTAAAACTAGTACAAGAGCATCACTCGTCGATTTATAATTGAATTAAGTCACTCCCATCAAAACAAAACCAACACTAAATAAGAAATGGCATGGTATTGCTAATTTTAGGATTACATGCCTGAATACCGAGACAACTCCTTTACAGAATAGAAAGCACCAATGATACCTTTGAGTTCATAAATATTTTTTAATATAAAAATAATTTTAACTAAACCTTGTGTGATAAATTTATACATGATAGGCCCAATCGCCTTCTATAAGTATATTGGTGCCTTGATATTGTTCTTAAGATGATCAAACTCCCCTCCCCTTTGCATGGCCTCCTACCTATCGTCCATCGAGTATCGAACAGAGCTACATAGATGCATTATCTAAGTTTATATTTCCTGACTTGTTGAAGGAGCATGAAATATTCTTCATTCTAATCTAAGTTGTAAATCTGACGTCTAATATTTAATTGATCAAATGGAGTCGAAATATGGGCAACAGATATTTCTAACCATGCATTATAGTTATAGTTTTCGGAAAGAAATCCTAAACCAGTTATTGTGTACTTGGGCCTTGAATCAATAAAATGGAATGACATTCGAAGGGTAATTTCTGAAAATATGCATTAATAAACTTATTATTCCCCTTAATATAAGATAATTATTACTTTCTGTAATCCAAGGCCTTCTCCAGACACTAGCTATGGGTTAATTTTTTTCTAAATAATCTGAAGCTTTACAAATTAACACAAATCTCAAGCATAACGAAACTCTGGTGTAAGTTAACAAATCTTTGAAGGCTACCTTGCCTTGCAATCAGATACAGTAAATGAGGCTCTGTAAATGATCTTAATAAAAACAAGTGGAACATTGAGTCCGTCCAATACATTAACCTTGATATTCTAGCTCAGAATAAATCTATATCTCTTCTGAAGTATAAGCCTTTTAAATACAAGGAAACAGTGCTACGTAACCTTCATAATGCAATGTACTTGCCTATACATATTTATATTTAAGTCTGCAGTCATTCTCTCTATAGAGTATGATGAGACTGTTGAGAAGATTTCTATAATGCATATATTTTTTCATATTCAGACTTACACATATCAGAGTCTGATAATGAGTAAACTGACCATGAGTTTGACCTACTTTTAGTGGACCTTCTGATCTTCCTCTGAGAATGATCTTTGTACTTTCTAATCTGATGCCTAAACACAAAGTAGCACATGGTTGTCAAAGTTGTTATCATAAATGATGCACCTATTGCTGTTACAGCGATTGCAGCCCACCTGGCCTTGTGACCAACAACAATATGTGCTAATGCAATAAAAGAGACAGAAGTGCACACGCAAGCCAGCCACATGAGTTTGTTAATTACAAAAATCACCTTCCTTTGTGCCTTGGTCTCCCATGCAACTAGTGTTATTTGAACTACCACAACAGCAAGGGATATAAACAAGCCCAGTGAGTCGAAGACAAAAAATACTTGGAATGCTAGCTTACGGACTACATTAGCTTCTCCAGCATGAGGGCCCTGGCCCATGTATTGGCCAGGCACCGCAAATATAGCTGCAAAAGCAATTGCAGCAATAAGAAGAGCAACGACTGTCACAGAGTTAGTGGCATTATTTATCCCCTTTCTATGCAATTTCTTCAGGTCCTTCGCAATTCCAGTGACTCGTTTATCTGTTTTCACAGTCTGCATAAGTTGAGTATGCATGTCATGCTTTATTTCACTAACAGATTTCCTTAGTTCTCTTCTGTCTATCGGTTGGTTTATCTTCCTGCCACTCTCAGCTCCAGCTTCTCGCAACGCATCTTTTATTTCTGATGCATGTTCAGTACATGGCAATTTTTCTGCAATATCAAGAGCCGTTTGTTTTGACTTGTTCAGAGAATTAACATTGATGCCAGGGTTTGACAAGAGCTCTCTTACTATCTGCACCAAAGAAAAGGTATCTTCTCAGTATACCTGAATGTATGCTGCATATAAATTAGGTTAATTTAATAAGAGCAAGACTCAAGATAGTAGTTTCAGTAGAGGAAAAAGAAGACTAGTTGGATATGATCCTAGTTAGACAATTTTAAAGATATTTAAGTTCATACACATTTATTATATAAAGCAAAGACAAATTAGCATCTCATAGAGTATAATATCATGAGATTTTGCCTTATCCTGTTTCTTCTGCTGCTTAATTAAATCAACAGAGAGTTCCATTGTCAACATGCTTAAAACAAACTAGACCTTCCTTGCAAGACTTGGACCATCTGTATTAGCAAACTTGATAGGTGAAAATGGAAATCTAAATTTCTATTCCTAAATCGGAAAGAGAACAGTTATCTTAGTTGGACTCAATAAATAAAAAGCAGTTTTAGGCCAGCTTTAAGTAGTCCAAGTTGAAACTAGCTTCAAGTTTTTCACCTTGCATTAATACTATGTGATATCAACAAAATACAAAATGATCTGTTCTCGAACAATGGGGAAACAACAAATAGTTTGTGCCACAATATAGATGCTGGCTAGTGTTGATGGTGTTTTTATGCACTTCTCAACACAGGCAGTGCGTAGATGCACTACCTCTCTTGAAAGACAATCTCCCACAATCGAGTTGCAGAACACTATCCCAAGGTCTCTCGGGTGTCAGGTCATGACAATGCTTAGATACCTCAGTAGTTGATGTGATTTGCTGGAATCACAAGGCAGCCTTACGGGAATACAAAGTGTGGATGTAAAACACGAAGTAGGATCTTCAAAAGGGGAGTTCTTAGCATGAAAGAAGTTGGGTGTTGGCTATAGGTTCAAACAGCAATCTCGAACTCCATTTAGTTGTTAGATTCAGCTTTATGAGGTATAATGAACCTTGGTGTTGTTTAATTTCTAAAGAAAGTGAAAAAGAGCGAAGGGGAAGGAAAGTTCCTAAGCCTAAAGCTTGCTACGAACAGTGATAATGGAGTCCCTGCAATGGACAATTCCTTCAAAACAATATCCCACATAACCAGGGATTTCACAGTATCATGGGAATTGTGCAATCTTCTAAGGGCTGCAAATTTTTATCCTTCATCCACCACATACATGCATGAACTAAAGATAAGTATTGAGGCAGCTTAAATCAGGTCCAGGCTAACTTTGCAAAGCTGTCTACCTTCAGCAAACAGCAAAAAGTATGGACTAAGGAGTTATCAACAAAGCAAGAATTTTCATGAACAGCCAACAGCATTCCTAAGATTATCAAATAGCATGAACAACTAACTAAACAGCAAATAGATCCAAGTTAAACATCTAAGATTGGAGAAATGAATCAATTAACATGAGAGAAAACAAGGAAATGCACCAAGTCAATGCTATTTCTCATATATTTCAGCAGCATGTCTTTACAACAACTCAACTCTCTCTTTACAAATGAGAGGAGTGCTCTATTTATAGCTTTTCCAAAATCAAATGAATGGCCAAGATTCACTTCCATTGTGTGGCCACGATTCATTACAAACTAGGGTTTCACCTACCCCCAAATAGATTTACAATTAAAAAACATCCTTTGTCTTTTCCCTATTTTGTCATCTAGTGGATGACACTATTTGCATTTTCGTCCTGTAGCTAATTGCTATTTCTTTGGCTGTAGCTACCTTTCTGGGAGGTCTTCTTTCCTATTGGTTGTTCCGTTGTTCTCGTGAGGGTCGCTAGACCATTATGTTTGAGAATGTACACTGTATTTTCACCTCTCGGGTGATCTCAATGCCTGGTAGCTCCATTCTTTAGCATTCTCTTTCAGCCACTTCCAGTCCTCGTCATACTTTGAGCCCTGATCCCTGAAGAGCTCTGATCTATCGAAGGCACGGGCAGCGAAACCCAAGAAGTCTGTTGTGATATCTCCAGCTGTCCCGTCCTTCATCCTCTCCTCAAAGTATGACCTAACCTTTTCCGCATCCAACTACACCGTGGGCATATCATGGCTTGTTATCATCTTGAGGTACTCGGTGCATTCTGCTCAGATCTCCTTGATCCATGCAATATCCGGATCCACCCTGCTCTGGATCTGCTCCATCCTCTCCCTTCGGTTGATGAGGTCCCTGCGCCATATGTCCACCAACCAGGGATCCTCCTTCAATTCCAGTTTCTCTTCCCACATGCTTTCTGGCATTTGGAGGATGGCCTCAACCTTCGGGAAGGCAGAGTCGTAGATCATAGGGAAGTCGGTGTAGAGCTTTCTTGTGCTTTCCAAGGACTGAACCAGGTCCAGGAACTTGTTGGTTATCCGCATCTGGCCGCCCATCCCTCTTTTGCTGCTCGGACCTTGTAACCTGGCCGAACCAGCTCTTCGTGGTCTTCTATTCTTCCTCTTTCCAGCTTCACCCGCCACCCTGGGAGAGCGTACCGCGGGCGCTGCCGCCGAGGGTAGTTGGGAGGTCAGCCGAATTGAAGACCACCGCTGGATGCGAATGGGCTAGGGCAGCAACCAGCTTTAGTTCGGCTCCCCAGACTTTATCCGCGACCGATGCAATTCACCGTGCCACCACCCGTCCGCCTGCTCTTCGCGGGTCAGCCCCAGGGTCGATCGCGGGAAATGTCAGAACTTACTCCATCCCGGGCTAATAGCTGGCGCCACTTGTGCAGCTCCTCGAGATTTAAGGCCCATAGTTACCTTTTAGAACTACCTAGGCTTCTCCTTCTTTGGTGTGGCTAGAGATCGAGCCAAGATGGCCTCCAACCTCGACCTCGGATCGTTCAGGATAGGAGTTGTCTTTTCGAGTTGCTTTTCCAGCCAGTCGGGCATGGTAACCTTGTCCTTGGGTGCCTGCCGTTCCCTTTATCTATCTCTGCAGACTTCGTCCTCGGCATCCCTTTCGCTGTCTTAACACGCTTTTGACCTGTGTCTCCGGTAGTCATTACCGGATCTCCGCTTCTTCCTTTTTCTTTGACAGCTCCTGGCCTTTCGCCTCTTCTTAACATAGGACCTCTGGCTCCTCATGGATGATATTTATTGCCTCCGCCAGAGCCGCCTTCAATTCGGCTGAGCCGACTCTTCCTCGATGTCTTCATCAAAAGTTTGGACAACCTCTTTATCTCCCGAGCCATCCCCTTCATCCCTGCCCTCGGAGGAGCCCGTCTCTTCCTCTTCATAAGCAACCTTGTCAATGGTTCTGCGCTTGTATTCGGGTTGCTCGTAATAGTCATCGGCCTCCTCCTCTACAGACTTCGAAGCCTCTCGTTCTTGTTCTTCTAACTCTTTTGAAATCTGCATGGTGGCCTCCATGGCTGGCGGCCCTGTTGGCAGTTGCGAAGGCTGAGATGTGGCGAGGGCTTGGGCGAGGGCAGCCTGGAGAGCGGGGTCCATTAAAAGTTGCGAGAGCTCGGGGGAAGACTTTGCAGGTGCCGTGTAATGGCCTCGGGCACGCTAGAAAGGGGAACAGGCGATGGTATTGTTGCCAGAGGTAGCGAGGTGATGGGAGACATGGCAGCCGCAGAGGAAGGGGAAGTGGTCATGCTAGAGGAGTCAATATTGATTACGGATCCAGCTGGAGGTGAAGAAGCAAGGTGAACGGAAATGTCCACCGCTTGGGGAGATGAGGCGGCCGCGGTCTGAGAGGTGGGCAGCACACCAGCCGGGGGAGGAAGGAGCAATGGAGGCTGCGTCTCCGTCGTGACTACCGTCCTTTTAAGCTTCTTTGGAGACGAGCCTCCTGTATCCTTGGTTGTTTGTTCTTTGGGGCCCCCGGACTGTGCCATTTCTGCTTCTTTCCTCTTCTGGGACCTGGTGATGGGGGGAGACTTGGAAGTCTCACCAGCTGATGGGGAGGCAGCAACGTCCTCCGTGGCGCTCGGCCCGCTTTTGAGTGCCTCGTATGTAAGAGTTACCCCTTGTTGCTTTAGTTGTTCCACTTGCCCATCAACCCACTCCTTGGTGCGAGTTATGATCGGCTGGGTGATGGTATCCAGGTCCTCGACCTCTTGTTCATCCCAGTCGATGGAGGGGATCGCCAGGTTGGCAACCGCAGGGTACCTCGGGTGCACCAATGTGGATTCATCTTCCTCTAGCTGGTCTGGCACCGGAAACAGCTGTACTCTTCTCAAGAACTGCACCGTCATCCGCATGTAGTGTCTCTGGCGGACCTCCTTATCATCTTTACAATCTGCCCAGAAATCTTCAACATGGTACAGGTGGGCGTACGCTGGCCCTAGCGCCCTTCTGACGTGGCCGTGGGGATCCATTCGTGGGCGAGCCGTGTACCACTCAAGGTTGTACTCCTTGAGTTCCTTTTCTGAGTTACCGGCGCATTGAGATGTTTGCAGCCGATACTGGCCCTGGCCGAGGATCATGGGATAAGGGATCCCTGCTACGTGCTTCTGGCTGAAAACTGCCTGAATATGTTGGAGCTGCCGGGAAAGCTCTAGGAGAATAATCCTATCATTTGGGTATCTGGGCAGCTTGTTCGGCCGTTCCGTGAATCCCTGGGCACGGATGTAAGTAAATTTAGGGAACTGAATGTACAAGAAGGCATACTCCCTCAGGAGTGCCCTGGCGCTGTGAGATACCCTTCTCTCGAAGTCCCCGGCTATCAGTCTGATAATATGGCCTATGAAGGCATCATTGATCCGGCGGTACTCCTTTTTGAAGTAGCGGTATTGTAGCTGAGGGTACCTGTCAAAAGGCTTAAGCCCTCGTTTGTGATCTCCATTCGGCACCATGAAGAGCCCACTATATTGCCTCTTATCCGCCAACGAGTACACCAGGTACGAGGTCATATAAAACTTGTTGCTCTTTTTAACATTTACGAACTGCTCGTGGAAGCAGTTGCTGATGATACTCCCCCAGTCAAACGAGATCTTGGTTTCCACATCTTCATTTCCTCGTATGATCTGCTCAATGTAGTAAGCCATCCACTCCTGGAAGTAGGCGGCTGCTGGGAGGCCCATGACTCTGCTTAGCATAGTCACCAAGTCGTGATAGTCCTCTTGAAAATCGCTGCGGAACAGCTCTTGGGGAACTTTTGCGGCACTGCCCCGTTTCTCCTTCAACCAGTAAACGTTGATTGACTTCTTGATGTTCAATGGACTGGCATCCCATGCCGCCTGACACTGCTCCAAAGTGGGAACTTGCATATGTGGGAATGTCGGAATATGGAATGTTTTTCTAATTCCTTCCGCGGACATGTCGACAAGGATATTCCCTTCTTTGTCTGCGATTGTCCGGGTATCCGTCTGATAGGCTTCTCGGCAAGCCATTACCAGCTCAGGGGCTATTAGAGACGGCGGGAAGCCAGCAGTCTTAGCGATTCCGCTTTGGCGTATCAATCGTGCATTCTTTGTCTTAGGGTCGACCTTGACCCTCTGGGTGAACTCATCTATGTCCACCTAGCCTATGTTGGTGTCCGAGATCTCTTTCCAGTCAGTCGAAACCTTTGACTGGAGCGGTTCACCCTGAAATTGGAACTTCATTTGGTCTTTGTCGTCTTTCCCACGGGCGGCCCTTCCGGATTTCTTACCCTTGTCCTTTTCGGTAGAGGCCCCTGAAGTTCCTGCGGCCGATTCCATATATCCTATAGGCAAAGGGCGAAGTTAGCACAAGAAAACACCGAAAACGTTAATGTTAGTCCGTATTGCGAGCATATTATATAACCAACCATTCAAATGCATCATAATTTTAATTCTCTAACGATATTGATTTCATATCAGAGCATTTGACCAATCCGGGCCCGGAGGGCCGGACTTCCCTGGCAGGAATGCTGTCAGGAAGGGAAAACACGAGCGAAAGCTCCCGGAGACATCCGTTGGCCAGATTTTAATGTTTTAAGGGGTCTATGATGAAGAACGGCATGATTTAGGACGTGGGTCGAAGTTAGATTTTCAATTTGGACTGATTTGGATCGATTTGGGGAGCTCCGGGGGTTTCAGGCCGGAAGGCAGCCTGGCAAAGGAAGCCGGCAGCGGCGGACGTCAGGCGGAAGTCCGGCGGCGGAAGTCCGGTGGCAAAGGTCGGCCGAAAACAGGTTTACCTTAACAGTTTTATACCGGACTCTGGCACGGGGATCCGAGGTCGAGGTCAAGTAGTCGACGCCGCGGTAATTTGATTGTTTCCGAATCCAAGCGAAGCGCATCATCGGAGTCTCTCGAGCTCTGGAAGATTCGAGAAACCGTCACGCGAAATGAATAGGGATGGGACGGCTAAGAGGCAACCGGGTGCGAGATACGTATTGCCATGACCTTACCGGGTTTGAACCCAGCACGGAGCCGCTGCTAAGCCGCATGGCGATGCATCCGGGACCCGGCGGGCCGACGTTTCGGACGGCCGCAGGATTCTCAGCGATGATTTGAGCAGCGTGGCGCCGGGGAGACCGAACCCGGCTGACCTGAAGGGATCCGCTGGAGAGGGCCGCCGCGTAATTTCAAAAAAAGCTAGGCTTACCTGGCGCAAGGGTGAAGGGATTATCCCGGAGCCCGGTGCCTGCAATCGAATGGTTCCGCCACAGCCAGCCGGGCGAGCTAGCTTCACGGAGTTCCGGGATCTTAATCTCGTGATCACGTGTCTGAGGGACCCGGGGGACGCGGAAACAGGGGATAGCCGGAAGATCCCGAAGCTAAAACGGCGGAAAATTCAAGGAAGCAGACCGGGACGGGAAACCCGGAGGCCCGGGCCCGGAAGGGCTGACCTCCGCTGGGGAGGTTTATGGCTCGGATCCAGACGGCGACGGAGGGCCTCGGGCCCGGCGGCGTTCTTCGCCCTGTGCGAAAAACACCCGCGACATGGACAAGTCCCGGGAGACGAAAAATGGGGACTCCAACGGGCCGCGGAAAATTCAAGGACATGGGTTTGGGGCGCAACGCAGAGAATGTTTATTTTATGAAATTTAGTTTCGTTGCTCAATTCATTTAAACCCCCCAAATGATCGAAAATAACGGGAGAGCGAACGACGATGGCCTACCTCCAACTCACTAAGCGGGACGATGATGGGATGCACTGGCAGAGTTGACGGAACGATGCTGGGGTCGACGATCGCGATGGTGCAGTTTGTAGTGGGCTCCAACTCGGTCGCTGCTCCAATCCGTTAAAATTCGCAAGTTAAAATGACAATGGCGGGCCTCGCTTTATATACCCCATCGGGCATTAATGGTGCATTTAATGCCTCGTACGTCTGCGCCAAAAGTCGGTAAGATTTCAAATTTTGAGTCGGCGGCGGCAGACAAGGCTTCGGGATCCGGGACGTGGGAGGCAGCGGAACAACGGCCGCCGACTGAATTTTGGCGAGGACTTCGAACGGCGGCGGCAAAGATGCGATCGGGGCCCGGAGGGCGGGGCGCCGCATGGGGCTCGCCGCCGTGAGATTTTGCTTTTTCGTGAACGGCGGCGGCGAACCTGGGACGGAAGTCCGGACTCGGAATTCCGGCGCCCGGGGCCCGGGGGAGCAGAGACCGGCCGGGAAACCCGCGAGGACAACGAACGGCAAACGACTGGGCGGGTTCCGGGGGGCGGAAATATGCCTCGGAAACGCCGCCGGGGCGGCAAATGCAGGAGGGAAACCCGAAAGGGGAACCCCAGAGGCCCGGGCCCGAAGAGGCCCAGGGCCGCCCCAGAACGTGAAAGGCCCAAGGAACGCACAAGCCCCCGGAGGGCAGGAAAAACAAAAGGGAAACCATGGTCGATGTTAGAACGAAATTTCAGGGTAATACCGACCGCGCAAAATGCCAAAAAAAGGAGGGGCACGCAAAACGAGGCGCCCCCGACAGACCCGACAAGGCAACAAGAAAAGAGGGTCCCCGTTCCCAACGGGGCGTGTGTGCTGAGGGCACAACAGCTAGCCTACTCGTTTCACACTCAAGTTACTATTTCTAACAATTGCCTGCTAGGACGTTAACAATGAAAACTGCAGAAGATGGAACTCAAATTGAGTAGCAAAGAAAAGATGATTCATTGTGAGAAATACAGCATGTGTGAACACACATGGATACCAAATGGAGGATCCGAATACAAGAAGCTTGGTGTTCTTGTGTAACGAGAGTCTGTGTGACTGTTATAACTTATAGAGAATACTCAATAAACAAACTAATTTCAGAGACACCTATACACAAGGGAAAGCTTTTCTGAAGTACTTACTCAACTGCAAGTCAACACTTCCCAAAAATCACAGCATGTATGAACACACATGGATACCAAATGGAGGATCCGAATACAAAAAGCTTGGTGTTCTTGTGTAACGAGAGTCTGTGTGACTGTTATAGAGAATACTTAATAAACAAACTAATTTCAGAGACACCTATACACAAGGGAAAGCTTTTCTCAAGTACTTACTCAACTGCAAGTCAACACTTCCCAAAAATCAACTTCAAAATATAGAGAAGTGCTGCAGCGGACATGCAGTCTGTGGCTTCTGTATTAATTGCAGAATACAAATTACATTCAAAAATTCGGATGCCCTCACACTACTCTGAATGGCTCCTTATGTAGGCACAAGGAGGCTTCTAGAAAACATTATTTGATAACTTAGTCCAGCAATGATATAGGTCCTACTTTACTTACTAGGTGTTGGTGTCTACATATCAAGTGTTGTACAATATATTCCTAATATGGCATAATGTGCTATTTATTTACAAAAGTACCTGTGTACTTTACATATTCCACATAGGTCATTATAACAATCAGAACAGCCAACTATGTTGTCAAGCATCAACAGTTGCCTGTAGGTTGTACCCATAGATGCTTGTTTTCGTTTTGTATTAATATGTGTTTTGTATCAATATGTGTCATGCTCTTCGTAGGTGGACATCCTTTTTTCCAATTCTTCAAAATTTCATCAATCTCTTGGCTTGTAGGTGAGGCTGTTGAGAAAGTGTCTCAACCTTGCTTTGCTTTTTAATTATTAATTGGCAATTTGTAATTATCTATTAGTTGTCATGAAAGTTGCTAAAAACTATGACAACTTGCAAAGTGTTTTTAATTGTTAAATTAGAAAGAGCATGAAAAAACGGGAAGTTAAATGTGAGTTTGAAAAAAGATAAAATAGATTTTACTAGTTGTATGTGCACATTACTAAAAAATAGATAAAATCACAAGTTGGAAGAGGGAGTTTCTTTTCTTTGTAACTAATGACTAAATGGTTTTGGAAGCCATTCTTGATTTGTCTTTTCTCCCATGCCTATACATTTAGTGATTGAGTTGAAAGGAAAACAAGTTAAGTTGCAGGTTGTTGAAGCCATGAAGTGTTGCAGTGATTCAGAGAGAGAAGTTGTATTGATGTAACTCATTTGAAAGATTAATACAAGTCTTGGATCTCTTTGGGTGTGGAGTTTTTTCTCGCAAGGGTTTCTCCGTGCAATTCTTGAGTTATGGTTTGCATCTTTATTGTAATCTAGTTTCAGCTGTGATTTATTACTATCTATTAATTTGGATGAACAAAATAATCTGCATATTTTCACTGTAATAATTTATCCTGTTTTTCAACATTTGGTATCAAAGCCAAGTTGGCTTGATTAGAGAAAGGGACACCTTTCTTGGAGTGTTTGATTGGGTTTTTTTGCTATAGTGGGACTATGTTTTTTCTTGCAGTTTCAGATTCAGTGTGATAAGAGATCATGGCTAGCTCATCTCGGTTGGATATTGAAAAGTTCAACGGTACTGGGTATGGGTTTTGGACGTTAAAGATGAAGGATCTCTTGGAATAAAGAGATCAATGGGTTGCTCTTAATAAAGAGAAGAAACTAGAAACTATGTCAGATGAAGACTGGATTAAGTTAGATAAAAAGGCTTGCAACACTATTTGTTTGTGTTTATCTGATTCTATTCTATTAAATGTGTCTAATGAGACTATTGCATATAAATTATGGAATAGAATAGGAGAGATATACCAAACTAAGAGTCTCATTAACAAGTTATTTCTGAAAAGAAAGTTATATTCTCTTAAAATGAATAATAGAGACTCGATTGCAGAACACTGGAATTCATTTAATCTAATCCTAAGTCAGCTACAGTCAATTTATGTAAAGATGGATGAGGAGGATAAATGTATTTTATTATTATGTTCACTATCTGAATCTTGGGATAATCTTATTGTTGCAATCAGTGGTTCTTTTTCAGATGATCTGAATTTGGATGCCCTCATTGCCACTCTACTTTCAGAGGAAATGAGGAATTCAAAGGAGTCTAAAGATGCATTACATGTACGAGGTAGATCTAAGGAGAGAGGTGAAGACAAGAAGAAAGGTGAAAATGATAAGTCTAAGGATCGTTCTAAATCCAAGGGAAGGTCAAAAACACCTGATAAGAGTAGATTGAGGTGTTGGAACTGTGGTAAACGGGGGCATCTCAAAAAGGAATGTAAGAATAACAAGAAAAATAATAATGATTCCTCTACAGATAAATCCTCTGATGATGAAGCTACTGATGCTTTTATTATTTCTACTAATATGACTTATGATGACCCTTGGTTAATAGATTCAGGTGCATCCTACCACATGACTCCTCACAAGGAATGGTTTTCAGCATATTCAACATATGATGGTGGGAAATTTTTCCTCAGGGATAATAGCACACGGAAAATTGTAGGCCAAGGGGAGGTAAAATTGATCTTCAATGATGGAAGGCTTAAAACCCTTAAAGATGTATTGCACATCCCTAGTTTAGCTAGAAATTTAATTTCTTTATCTAAAATGAATGATTCAGGAGTGCATGTTACTTTTGAAAAGAGTGGTTGCAAATTAAGCAAAGGGAATTTGGTTTTAGCTAAGGGTAATAAGTGTGGCACCCTATTTAGACTTCATGCTTCTACTTTCTGTAACTCTGTTAATATAACTAATAACTATGTATCATGTAAGTTATGGCACCACAGGATGGGTCATATTGGTGAAAAGGGTCTCAAAACTCTCATAAATAAAAAGATGGTTGATGGTTTGTTAGGTTACTTTGTTGATTTTGATTTTTGTGAACATTGTGTGTATGGAAAGCAAAAATAGAGTATCATTTAAATCTGGAAGTACTAGGGCTAAACAAATTTTGGAGGTAATTCATAGTGATGTCTTTGGTCCTATGGATGTACCATCTATTGGAAAGTCTCGCTATAATGTTTCCTTTATTGATGATTATTCTAGATATTCATGGGTTTACTTTTTGAAAGAGAAATCTATTGTTTTTTCTATATCTAAAGAATTTAAAACACTTGTTAAGAAACAAACAAATAGAAAAGTAAAGGTTTTAAGAACAAATAATGGTGGTGAATTTTGCTCTATGGTCTTTGATGATTATTGTAAGCATGCAGGAATTGTTAGGCAGAAAACAACTCCATATACCCTACAACAAGATAGAGTGGCAGAGAGGATGAATAGGACTTTAATGGATAGAGCCAGAAGCATGTTGAGTAGTGCAAAGCTTGAACAACACTTTTGGGCTGAAGCAGTTCACACTACATGTTATCTGGTCAACAGGTCACCTACTTCTACTCTTGTTGATAAAACTCCCTATGAGGTATGGACAGGTAAACAACCATCAATTTCTCATTTTAGAGTTTTTGGCAGTGAAGCATATGTTCATGTTTTAAGCTTGACTTCAGAGCTAACAAATGTGTTTTTGTGGGTTATGGAGAGAACGTTAAGGGTTATAAGCTTTGGGATCTTGTAGCAATGAAAATGATATATTCTAAGGATATAATTTTTAGAGAGCTTAAGGAATTTAAAAATGATGAACAATCTCATGTAAAGCCTACCAAAATGGTGCATTTTGATATTAAGGTTGAACCACAGAAAGATGCACATGTAGACCAACCGCAAGAAGATGCACATGTAGACCAACATGATGAACATGAAGGGGAAGAAGAAGGATTAGAAAAAAATTATGAAGAGGAACAAACTAAGCATCTTGTTACACCTCTAAGAAAATCCACTAAACAATGTAAACCTATTGATAGGTATGGATATAGTCCATCTAATTTTCATTGTGTTTTTGTTTTATCTTGTGCTGACAATGAGCCTAGATCTGTGAAAGAAGCCTTATCTTCAGATGAGCATGATTATTGGTTAGAGGCAACAAAAGATGAAATAAAGGCCTTCAACAAATGTGACACATGGGATCTAGTTGAGCTGCCTAAGGGGAGGAAAGCCTTTGGATGCAAATGGGTATTTAAAAAGAAATTTAAAGCAGATGGTAAGTTGGAATGGTACAAGGCCTAGTTAGTGGCAAAAGGCTACTCCCAAGTTGAGGGAGTGGATTTTGGTGAGATTTTTTCTCCTATGGCTAAACTAACCTCCATTAGATACCTTTTATCTATTGCTATTGCTTTTGATTTAGAAGTAGAGAAAATGGATATTAAAACAACTTTCTTACATGGGGATCTTGATGAGGAAATATTTATGAAACAGCCTGATAATTTCATTGTGAAGGAACAAAAACACTTGATTTGTAGGTTACTGAGATCTTTGTATAGTTTGAAGCAGTCACCAAGAATGAGGTATCAAAAATTTGATGCTTTTGCATTGAATCATGACTTTATTAGAAGTGAAGATCATTGTGTTTATTTTAAATTTATTGATGATCGATTGTTAATCATTGTCCTATATGTTGATGATATGTTATTTATTTAGAAATGATAAGGGAATGATTGGGGAACTTAAGTGTCAGTTATCTAGTACATTTGATATGAAAGATTTAGAGGTTGCAAAATATATCTTAGGTATGGAAATCAATAGGGATTGGGTTAATAGAAAATTTTGGTTAAATCAAAAGAAGTATGTTAACCTATTTTGTAGCGTTTTGGCATGCATGATTGTAAACTAGTTAGTATTCCCTTTCCAGTTGGCACTAAGCTATCTCTAAAGCAATGTCCTAAAATAGATGATAAACTTGAAGAGATGTATAAAGCTTCATATGCTAGTGTTGTAGGAAGCCTTATGTAAGCTATGATTTGTACAAGACCTGATATTGCCCAAGCAGTGGGAGTTCTTAGTAGATTTATGGCAAATCCTGGTAAAGAGCATTGGACTTATGTGAAAAGGGTTTTCAGATATTTACGTGGGACTTCTAATCATTGTATTTGTTATCATGGATCTTATGATATGAGTAGGGTGATTGATTTGCATGGTTTTGTTGATTCAGATTTTGCTCATGATCTAGATTGTAGAAGGTCCACAAGTGGCTATGTCTTTACTTTGTTTGGAGGAGCAGTTAGTTGGATGAGCAAAAGACAACCTACATTTGCATTGTCCACTACAGAAGCATAGTACATGGCTATGACACATGCTTGTAAGGAGGCAGTGTGGTTAGAGAGATTGTGTTCACGCATTGGCTTTCAATGTAAACAAGTAAGAATTGGATGTGACAATCAAAGTGCCATCTATTTGGCTAAAAACCCAATGTATCATGCCCGCACAAAGCACATAGATGTTCAGTATCACTTTGTTTGGGAAATGGTTGAGAGTGGTAAAGTCATGTTACAAAAAGTAGACACTTTAGAGAACGTTGCAAATTCTCTTACTAAACTAGTGAGCACAGAAAAATTTAGTTGGTGCAAAGAGGCCATGGGTCTCACTTCTTCTAAAGCTTGATTTATTCAGTTTCCCTTTATGCTTTTTGCAAAGTGTTCAACAAGTGGGAGAATGTTGAGAATGTTGAGAATGTTGAGAAAGTGTCTCAACCTTGCTTTGTTTTTTAATTATTAATTGGCAATTTGTAATTATCTTTTAGTTGTCATGAAAGTTGCTAAAAACTATGACAATTTGCAAAGTGTTTTTAATTGTCAAATTAGAAAGAGCATGAAAAAAATGGGAGGTTAAATGTGAGCTTAGAAAAAGATAGAACAGATTTAATTAGTTGTATGTGCACATTACTAAAAAATGGATAAAATCACAAATTGGAAGAGGAAGTTTCTTTTCTTTGTGATTTATGACTAAATGGTTTTGGAAACCATTCTTGATTTGTGTTTTATCTTATGCCTATATATTTAGTGTTTGAGTTGAAGGGAAAACAAGTTAAGTTGCAGGTTGTTGAAGCCATGAAGTGTTGCAGCGATTTAGAGAGAGAAGTTGTATTGATGTAACTCATTTGAAAGATTAATACAAGTCTTGGATCTCTTTGGGTGTGGAGTTTTTTACCGTAAGAGTTTCTCCACATAATTCTTGAGTTATGGTTTGCATCTTTATTGTAATCTAGTTTCAGCTGTGATTTATTACTATCTCTTAATTTGGATGCATAAAATTATCCGCATATTTCCACTGTAATAATTTATACAGTTTTTCAAGAGAGGCTGGCCATGCATCAAATATTTCTGCATTTGATTTTGATAATTCTTCTTCAAGTCAGTGACCTGTATCAATTTCTAACTTCATTAATGAGTAAGGCTGACTAGGAAACTTAATTACAATATAATTTTAACCCAAATATCTGGCCCCATCATTATGGCTGATATATGCGATGCCTTTGATAAATGTTCGTGTAGATCAGGACAATTCTCGAGCAAGGATTACTTTATCCAAAACCTAATATTCTAACATCTATTTAATTAATACGATGGTTCATGTACTCCATTTGGGAGTTTTGCAAGGATACAAATTTATTGTTACAATTTAAATAAATATTAAAAAACTAATGCAAGATTATTGATATCAGTAGAAGGATGATTTCTGAGCCAACTCTTGTGATCTTGTTCCAATTGTATTGATCTATTCATATTGGCCCATTAAGGAAGATATTTTGGACTGCTAAATAATTCTTCCCATTTTTTATCTGAATATATTATTTTGGATTTCTTCCTTGAAACAATTTAATATGCATCATTTCCCATCTTAGAGCATCAAACGGACAATTACTCTTTCTTGGAATTAGCTAGACTTCAAAACTATACTGCACCAAAAGACTTTGCCACCATGCATAGTGTCCTCGACAAAGTTATGCTCCAACTGGCTTGCTCATAAAAAACTTAAAACTTTAATTGTCATTTCATACTAAAAAAAATTCTGGAAAGAGAAGATCGCACCATTTATCAATTACTTTGATGATTGCAAGAATCTCTTTTTCTGTATAAAAACAAATGAGCTCTTGATTCTTGAATTGAACTTAATTATACATACAGAATTATGTTTTATCTCCATTACCCTTTAACAAGATTACAGCAAAATTATTTTGGAAAGCATCTACCTGAACAATAAATGGTCCAACCAAACAAGGTGTTAGTTTCAATGCAGCTGAAGTGTTATCTGTCCAGTTGAATGGTTTTGTTTTTCTGACACCCTTTATTGATTTACAAACTTTTGAAATGTTAGGAAAGAGCCTATGTACATGATTTGTACATCCTAAAAATCATTGACACTCTTCAAGACTACAAAATGTGTCAAGAAACAAATGAATATTCTCTATAACATGTGGCTGAACTTTTATTTTGCCACTTCCACTAATCACTCCTAGAAATTCTATTTCATCTTGCAAGATTTGATTCTTTTTAGGATCAATGCTGAATCTGATGCCATGCTAAAGAACTAGTCTTGAAAATCGTTGGAGATGTTGGCAATGTTCTATGTTATCAAAGAACTTGAAAACCAAAAAAGCATCCATATAGTTAGCAATGAATTCATAAAATCAAGAAAAAACTTGTCCATTCATCATTGAAAGTTGAAACTGAGTTGGGGCATTTTTCAGACCAAAACACGTGACCAACCATTCATACAACCCTTTTGGAGTTGTGAATGTTGTTTTCTGAGTCTCTTCTTTACTGATCTTGGTTTTGTGATATACAAACTTGTAGTTGAACTTGTTAAATACTTTACCTTCAGCCACACTCTGTATCAACTGTTCTTTATTTGGAATAGGCCATTTGATATCCACAATAATAGTATTCAAAGGTATATTATTTGCTACCATTCCTTTATTAATTTCTAAGTGATTTCTAACAATGAAGCAATAACAAGAATATTAAGAAGAAGATTTTTGAATCAAACATTTTGCTTCTAGTTCATCAACTTGATTTTAAACTTCTTTATCATATTTTATTTTTAACACAATTTAATTTCCTTGAATTAGCCTGCTATGAATTATAGGATGTAAGCTTCTGGACTATCTAGTGACCATTTTTCAAGTGGATATTCTATGCATGCTCCTATCAAGTCTAGCAATACTGCATTTGTTCCTACACACTGGGAGGAGCTTGCATTAGTAATGATTGCATTAGCTTATGCTTTATTCTTTTTTCATAAAACTTTCCTTCATGCTTGACAACTTCTTTCAAATTAGGCTCAACCCAACTTGCTTTAATGAATTCTCTAATAAATGTATCACTAATTCTAGGAACTATACAAGGTTTGCCTTCAATGGTGAACACTATACATTCTGGAGATATTGTATATGGACTGGTACTATCTAGGAAAGGAATTCCTAGATCTATATCTGTTTTTCCTTCTGTATTTATCTGAACAAAATTGGTAAATCTAGTATGCTTGCCTACTAGAACTAAAAGATCTGTAATGATATAATATAACATGAATTTCCCGTTCATAGTTTCTATTGGCCTTGGTTAAGGATTATGCAGCCAAAATCCTTAACTGTTTCCTTTTTTGCAAATTTTATGCTTGAGGCTATAGATTTCTTTAACCCTATTCCTTTGTCTCTTTCTACTTTTAGCAAGACATAAATAGATGTCTGACATTTTTAACAAAGAATTTATCTGATGTATAACAGCATTACCTCTTATTGTCTTAATTAAGTACCCAAGAATAAAAAATGCATTGTAAGAAATACGGCACATGCATATACACATGCATTTGTTGCTACTTGTATACAATGTTGAACTTTTATATGGCTTTAGTCTATTTATTGTATTGGGGGGTCATGTTCTTCTTGGCCTTCTTCTAGGAAACACATTATATCGTACCATTGACGTCTTTTACTATATTTTCATATCTTGAAGACAGATAACAAGTCTTCAAGTGAAGGAGCCAAACTTATCTTGCTTCATTTAAAGAAGGTTCAAATTCAAAGTTACCTCTGATACAAGAAGTAGAACAGTTTCAGATATAGCATCATCTCCCAAAATGATGTCATTGCAATGCAGACCACACAAAGCAAGGTTGTATGGACATGGTTACAGCTACGAATACAAATACGGCTATTTTTCAAAACCCTCGATATGGATACAGCTAGATATGATAATTATATGCGTGTGTATGTGTGAATAATTAATTTTAACAATTTATATTATTGTTTTAATTTAAAAAACAAATAATTAATTACTTTCACATTTGGATTAACTAAAAAGTTAAAATAAAATAAAATAAATATAATTTAGAAATATATTAAATTAAATATAATAAAAAATTAAAAAAATATTTTTTAAAATTTAAATTAAAAATTAAAATAATATACTAAATATAATTTTAAAAATATATTAAAATTTAAATATTGATAAAAAATAATATCATAAAAGATTGGTAACATTAAATAATAATAAACTTAAAAATTAATAAAATTAAATTATTAACAATTAAATAAAATGAAAATGTCAATAATAAAAAATTCTACAAGAAAAAACAAAACTAAAAATAAAAACCTAGAGTTGCCTAAAGTTGGGCAAATTTCAGATTTGAAATATTTAATAAGACAGTGTACATGAATTCCAAGCTCAATCAAATGCACACCAAGCTCTCATGATTAAAATAATGGTCAGCACAGATGTAACTTTCGCAATGATGCCATCTTCACTCTCGATGCTTTCAAACAACTCTTTTCTCCAGCTATAGGAAAATATTTGAAAGCTTCATACTTGAGGGTATCCTAAATAGCTGCTTTCCCTATGTAGATTGTCTACGATCATATCACTTGATGCCATCTGCACAGATGTAACTTTCGCAATGATGCCATCTTCACTTTCGATGCTTTCCAACAACTCTTTTCTCCAGCTATAGGAAAATATTTGAAAGCTTCATACTTGAGGGTATCCTAAATAGCTGCTTTCCCTATGTAGATTGTCTACGATCATATCAAGCACATGTAGGTCACTCGTAGTTGCCCCCTGGTCTTGTGCAGACCATCTGCCACCGAACAAATAAGTCATCACACTAGCATATCACTCAAGTTTGGAAGGACCTCAGATCTCACCCAAGATGCAGCAGCTCCCTAATATCTTCCATCATTTATTTATCTAAACATGCATGAGGATAAAGGCATAACAACTATTTGTGGTCTGACTATTTGTACAACTCTTATTAATGGTCATATTAGAGAATTACTTAAATAGCCATGCATCCACGTGAATAAATGACATAATGAGAAATGAAGCTTTCATTATATTACTCATGAACTATGGTTTACAACAAAATATATCATCCTTTGATCAATCCTCAAGTTTAGAGAACCTTGTGCATAGAACACTATTTGCACAGATCACACTTAGCCATTTTCCTACTCATACTCTATTTCTACTCTATTTTCATACAGAATCCATACCTTCAACTCTATATATCACTCACTATCTCTCTACTATATTGCCATTGCCTTCTTGCTAATACATTGCTACTCGTTGCTTTCCTTATTCTCTTGTTCTAACTTTCTTTTATAGACTCGGCCTCAGATGACATGGCCAAGATTTAATCTTGAAACAACAGCTGAGACTTGTCTTCAGAATGCCTAGTTGGGATTGATCCTTTTGATCTAGCTTCCGGTGGCTCTGCTATCTGCTCCATGCACAGATAACTCATCATTCCCTTGAAGGTCCTTTTCTCTACTTCAGGCTGTGGGCAACTCTTCTTCTTTGGGGTTATCATAGGCCTGGCAGGCATTATCATCCAGCTACACATTGGCTTCCATCCATTCCCTGATCAACCATGATAAAAATCTTGCACTTGGTTCAATTGATCCCTAGGGATGGCCCCTTATGCTTTCTCCACTGACAGTCAACTTGCTTTCACAATTTTTTCCAAGCAACAAATCATCTATAGGCAACAAGACAGATAAAGATCAAAGCATTTGGGGCAAGCAAAAGGGAACAATAAGTTTCACAACATGATCCCAAGTTTCATCCCTAGAAGGTATGGGAACACCTAGAGGTAGGGTTTGAGTTTAAGCATAGTAAGAACCCAAGCCCACCCCATGTTCTCGACAAACTCTAACCTAGTTTTTACCATAACACTTCTCTTCCAATTGGAAGCAGCTCAAGAGGTATATCAATAGGACTTTCATAGCAAAGACTCAAGTTCAAATGCTCCAAAGACATTAATGTGTAATACTAAGGAATTGGAAATGTAGGGTGGATAAGGTTTTAACATTGACACAGAAAACCTCTTTCGGATACTCTTTTATTATTATCATAGTTTATAAATTTGTTGAGCCCTCAGTGAGTCACCAAGTGTTCACAGAAAAGTTGTCACAATGATTTTTCGCCATCTTTATTTGTAGGAGTCTGAGAAATAAGTTTTTGATGAGTTTTGCCACCAACCTCACATGAGTAGTTGCGAAAACAGAGCAAGTCTGGCACAAAAACTTGCAGATACAGAAAAAACATAAGGATGCAACCTGTAAGCAGAAAAAACACTGCAATTGCTTCTTTATAAACCCCAAGTCCACACAATTTTCTCACACAACATTGTATCCTTGAGAAAATTGGTGTGAGTTTATAGTGGATTTGAAGAGCAAAATTGAAGAATTTCAGGTTTCCAAGTTAGCTTTTTTTCTTTTATTTTCCAAGCATGTAAATTTTTCTAGAATGTTAATACTTGGATTGTAAAAATGATTTATGATTTTACATAAATTTTATTGTTGATTTATGCTATTTTTTGTGAATGAAATTGCTAGCTTTTTCCCTGAACAGAGGATTTTATGCTTTAATGTCAAAAGAATGTTATTTTCATTAATTTAATTAATGGCATTGCTATTCAATCATCATATTATGTTTAAAATACACAGTATATAAATTTCATTTTATTTTTCATGTTCAAATTGCTATTTTTTAGGTATTTAAATATGTTGGAGGTTAGCATACAATGACATCCTACTTTTCATGAAGCTTACCATCAGGTAGTGGAAGCCATCCTATTGAAAGCCATGACTCCACTTTGAAATATGCCACAATGGAACCAATATCAAGGAGTGTAATTTGCATTTTCTACTCTAAGAAGCTTAATGGAAGAATCAACTACTTGAAGTATCATATTGCATGTATTCCTTGCCGCAACACAAATTTGCATTAAAAAGCCGTGAAAGTAAACAAGAGCCGCAAGTAGTCTTGCATTGTTGGATGAGAAAAAATTAGCGAGCGAGGACACAAGCAGCCATTAATTCCAACAAAAATATAAGTAGATATGGCAAACATTCATCCACCTCATCCAGTTTGAGCAAAATCCAATCACAAGGCTTTTTTGTACCTAGAAATGTTCCTAGAGCACAATTTTTGCTACAAGTTACAAGGTGTAACAAGGAGGTGCACCAAGAAACAGATAAGGCATGTGCCTAGTTTTACAACAACCTCTTGAACATGGTGAAGGGCCCATACTTAAAGAATTCAGTAAGGACATTAATATTTGTAGGGAAAGGATACAAAGCGCCAACTTAAAGAAAATTAAAATGGAAAGTTGCTCCAAAATGCAAAAGTCAATTCTAGAAGAACAAAAGAGGCAATGGAAAAACTTTGGATGTACTATTCTTTCAAACAGATAAACAGATGGAATTGCACCCTCATCAATTTTTTAACTTCAAATGGTGAAATGGTTTTCTTGAAGTCAGTTGATGCCTCTAACAAAGTAAAAATAGTAGAAACATTTAGCCTACTGTTGGAAGAGGTTATCTTAGAGGTGAGCATAGAAAAAGTGGTGCAAGTTGTCAACGAAAAATGCAACAGTATCGTGGTAATTGGAAGATTGCTTCAAGAGAAACATTCATCGCTCTTTGGACCCCTTGTGCAGCCAATTTCGTTAACCTTATTTGGACAAAAGAAAAACTGTTTGGGTGACACTAGTTATAGCTAATGCCAAAAACATCACAAAATACATTTATAATCACACCAAGGGGACAAAACTTGTACATCTGAGTGTCACAAGGTTTGAAACTAACTTCTTAACATTGCAAAGCATTACTAGTTTATTGACACCATTGAAGTAGATGTTTGTCAAGCATGGTTAGACAAAGCATATTCAAAAAAGATTGTGGAAAAAAGGACAACAAAGACATTTTTTTACAAAACCTTACAAAAAGAGTTGCAAAGATTATCAAGGTGACTTCATAGTTCTATTTCTATTTCAAATTGAATCCTTTATCTTCAATTTTTAAAAGCAATTACTTTAATTGTGAGTTTGTAACTTTAATTTGTTTGCAGATGTTTGTGAATCAATCATGATTAGACTTTCAAAAAAGATCGATGGGAAAAAGAATGACAAAGACAATTTTTAATAATACCTTACAAAAAGAGTTGCAAAGATCATCAAGGTAATTTCAAACTTAAATTTATATTTCAAATTGAATTCATTTATTTTAAATTTTTTTAAAAGCATCTACTTTAATTGTAAATTTGTAACTTTAATTTGTTTGTACTTGTAGGTGTCAAAGCTTTTGGTTTTGCACTTGATGGATGGGGATCAAAACTCAATGGAACATTTATGAGGCCATGGATAGGG
>VDFB02004605.1:0-11507 GCA_007258455.2 Sequoia sempervirens | reverse complement strand
ATGTGCCCAGTTAAAAGCAAAGGGACCCCGAGCAAAGCAGCAACAAAGCGAAAGCAAACGAAAGGAAAACAACCTACAAAGTGAGCAACCTACACACACCAACTAACCTAAGGAAAGCAGGGAAGTGAAGTATTTACAAGAAACCTATACTAATCAAAACGGGCTATGTACAAAGATATTTACAAAGCACTATGTTCAGGCATGACAAACCAACATTAACATTCATTGGATTTCGTAATGCATGCATGAGAAAACAAGCAATTGTTATCATTCTTAACCATGCAAACTTGTCTTTATACTCTGAAAAAAGAAATTCAATGTTGTAGCAATCAAATTCAATCATGTCATCATGAAAAAAAAATCAGCAATTGAGGGAGGCTCATTGAACCCATGGTTAACTACAAACATGTTCATTTTCCCTCATTCCCATAATCAAAAATAATAAGTGCAATTATGAGAAATAATAGGGGCAAGGAAGGATAGAACTTGGATGTCGTCACATGGAGGTGGCAGTGTTGGATAGTCAAGAGCAAGCACAACATTGTTGATCGTTGCATTGGCAGCCTCAGGCGGGCGCGGTGGAGGGTGTATCACTTTGGACAGTAAGCATGCATAAGGCCGAGGACGGGCAGCAAATAGCTCTTCCAAGCTGTGAGCAAGATCCACAGTCCCAATTGGTTGTTCTTGAAGGAGGAACACCTCACCTTGTTGATCATCTGTAATCTTGGTGCCCTTTTGATGGTTGTCTTCAAAAGGTAGCATGCTGTCCTATTTCCCTTCCCAAGTGTTTACCTAATTTTTGTGACGTTCAATGTCATGGGATGATGACATGCATGAATCTGTCTCATTACAGTTCTCTGGTTGTGAAGGAAAATCTGCAAGGATTGAGGCGAAAGGACCCTCAGTTGCAACCCGTGGTTGACCAAGCTCATCATATTTGTTGGCAGCCATCGAAACACCTCCACCTTTATCTTCTTCCTTTTGTTGTTCATGTATCTCCTCATGGCACCCACTTGTTTCCTCTTGGTCACTATCACTGTAAATGGAGAAGGAGCTCCTCTCCCAATCTTGAAACTCTAGTGCATCATTGTTCAAGGGCTCAAGGAGTATGTATTCATCACTACCATCTTCTGGGATGTGCTCTTCCTCGACATGAGCATACCTCCATAGTGCAGCTCCCAATGGAAAGAAGTCATCAATTGATGGAACCTCATCAAGGGGACCAAAGTCTACTGCACAATTTCCCTCTGAAGACCTGCCAAAAAGTCCATCGTCCATGGCACATAACTACTCTTCAAGAGGAAGAACTTCTTGATGACTGGTGGATAGCATTCCCACTTGATCTACTTCATCGCTCGGAAGTCTGAGACTATATTGTTGTCCTTCTTCTATTGCTGCCCCAACATCCTCTTGAGGACTACCTTCAACTGAGCCATCACTTGACTCAAGCTCTTGGTCTTCTACTTCAATCTGAGTAGCAAGTAGAGGAGGTCGGGCACTTGGCTTCCT
This sequence comes from Sequoia sempervirens, assembly GCA_007258455.2. NCBI lineage: Eukaryota > Viridiplantae > Streptophyta > Pinopsida > Cupressales > Cupressaceae > Sequoia > Sequoia sempervirens. The sequence goes on along the minus strand of VDFB02004605.1, from coordinate 9,998 downwards.
TGCTTGTTCTTTGACTTGTTTGATGGCCTCTTGGCATAGCTTACATGTGAGCTCTGAATGCAATGAATCATGGAGTCAACACCAATTTGGGAGCAGCAATATCTCCAAATCCATTTGGTATTTCAGCTCAGTCCAATCCCTTGTTAGTCTCGAGATGAGCTGGTCATATCTTTCCACCAATGGGTCCTCATCATCATTTGGGAAGGAAAGTGAATAGTAGATAGCTGTGGCAAGTGGTTGTTCCCGCTCCTCTAAATTTGCATTTTTAGATGCTTGATCCTTTTCATTCATGAAGGAGAGGTCCTCTAATCTAATTTTGCTTATTTCTTTTCCATCATTGTCTATTGTCCCAAGGCTGTCAACCTTTTCCTCTTTCTAATTTTCAACATCTTCATTTGCTGCCCCAACATACACTACTGCAAACTCTTTTGATTCATCTTCGACTGCCAATTCATCTTCTAGAGCAGGGGAATGATTTTCTTCAATAGAGGAACAAATTTCTAATCTGTTTCTAGCTGATTGTTCATCAAGGAAGCTTGTTGTCCTAAGGAAATTATCCTCTTCCTTTTCGATGTGATCCTCTATGTCTGTTGTCCCAGCACTAGCCTGTGTCAAATTTCTTGATTCATTTATGGTGTGTTGTCCTCAAGCTTCCAACAACTTTCCCACCTCATGGCATGAGTCCCTTTTACTAGGAGATGGCTGCTCCAACTTGTTCACATGATCCTTGACTTGGGCGATGACATTTGTGCATGATGAGCAAGTGAATTCAGAGTGGGGTGCATTATGAAATCTGCACCAACTTGACATTAGTACCTCCTCCAATTTTGGTCCATCTTTGCTGCCCAAACATCTTTGGATCAGCTCTTTCAAAGCGTTAGTTGCCATGGTTTGCAATTCCTCTTCTAAATCTTCAGGAGCCAAGGGTTGGTATATTTCCCAAAAGGGAATTTCTCCTTGCAAGACCTTCTCAATTCTATCCAAGAATGTTAGACACCCCAATTCACTATGCCTGCAAGTGTAATGGATCCAACATCTATCCGCCAATGCAAATTTCTATAATGGCTTCTTCAGTCTCTTGTTCAAATTTGTATGCAGCTGAGTGATGTCAATTTGTGCATGCTACTCCATTTTGACTCAGCTTCTTTTGCCTTCAAAATTTTCTAATTTTTAGCATTGAAAGAGATCTCCCTATATCAAATTTTTTCTATGCAAGTGCCCCTTTTGATTTCCAACTTTCAGCTTTGTAGCCTCAACATGTCATGCCCTCCTTCTAGTGCCAGTTTTGTTGATGGCATTAGGAGGAGGGCATAAAATGAATCACTTCCAACCTTCAGCCTTGTATTCCCAACTTGTTGGCCCTCCCTCTAGCGCCAGTTTTGTTGATGTGTTTTTTATGCACCTTTCAACACAGGCAGTGCATAGGTGCACTACCTCTCTTGAAAGACAATCTTCCACAATCAGATTACAGAAGAATATCCCAAGGTCTCTAATGTCAGGTCTTGATAGTGCTTGGAATATCTCAATTGTTTGATGTGATTTGGTGGAATCACAAGGTGGACTTGCGGATGAGTTACAAAGCATGAAAGTTGGGCTTGCAAATGTAGTTTCAAAGTGCTGGAAGTGAATGAATAGTGGCTATCCACTCAAAACAGCAAGTTGAAACTCATCAAATTCATCTGATTTGGCTTCCTGGTGATGCTTTGGATCCTAATCTAACGAAGGATTAAAAGAAACAGCAAAAAAAGAAGGGTTAAGAAAGCTATTATAATCCTAAGCTATGAATGGATAGTAACAATGGTGGCTGCTACAATGGTGGCTGCTAAAGTAGACAGGCTTCCTAAACCAGGTTTTGCTTGGCCAAGAGAAACCTACAATTGCACAAAACCAGTGCAATCTTCTAAGGACTGTAGATTTTCAAATTGCACATGCACATCATGCACATGTAATTGAACTAAGTTGCAGCAATGAAGTAATGAGCTCAGACTAGCTTTGCAAAGTGACTCATCATCAATGAACTACAAAAAGCATGAGCTGGAAATCCATCAAATACTAAAACAGCAAACACCATCACCACTCCCATTCAAGAAACTAACACTAAAACTAACATGGAAGGTGAACCATGCATACATAAAGAGCAAACTCAAAAGGAACACCCATAAATCATGCAATGTTGCTTTCTATTGCTACAAAATTTCTTTACATCAATTCTCCAACTCTTACAAATGAGGGGCAAGCCCCTATTTATAGTTTTCCAAAGCCCAAATGAATGGCTAGGATTCAATTTGCAATGAATGGTCCAGATTTGATTATATTAGGGTTTCACCTACCCCTCATTATCTAGCAATTTTAAATACATTCTTTGTCTTTTCCTTGTTTTGTCATCTAGTGAGAGTCACTGTAGCAATTTTGTCATTTAGCTGATTTCCCTTTTCACTGTAGCTGAAATTACTTGAAAATTGTCTTTTGCTTTATGTGCTTGCAGTGTCCTTCCTTGGATCAAATGAGCCCGTCGACGATTAGCATCAATGGATTGGTTTCCCCTGATTCAGGTAGAAAGCTTCTTAGAAATCATCATCATCTAGAAAAAGGTAGGACAACTCCCTCAATGGGTCTCTCCGATAGATCTACGGAAGGCTTCTTGACTCCTGCAAACATGAAGTGTCATAAATGCATTTATACATGAGTTAAGGAAAATGTCAGTCAAACCTACAAATTCCTTGTTAGATCTATCCATGCATCATCAAAATATCTTGATATTCATATTTGGAGCTTGTTTGGACCATAAACATTAATGCGTGCTTCAAGGGTACGAGCACCAGAGGGCAGAAAGACAGTGGAAGAAAGCCAGAAGGCAGACAACAGATGGAAGCCAAAATAGCCGGGAAGAAGGTAGGCTCCCGGATGTTCAAAAATAGCCAGGAAGGAGGCGGGCTCCCGGATATTTAAAACAGCCAGGAAGGAGATAGGCTCCCGGATGTTAAAAATAGCAAGGAAGAAGGAAGGCTCCTGGATGTTCAAAATAGCCGAGAAGGACGTAGGCTCCCAGATGTTCAAAACAGCCAGGAAGGAGACAAGCTCCTGAAAATAGCCACGGAGGTCCTGGGTTCCAAAGGGCGGGAAGGAGATGGCCGCCGAAAGCTCCAAACATCCAAAGAGAGACGGACTTCCGGAAACAGCCACGAAGGAACTGGGTTCCGGAGGCCGGAAGGGAGGTGGCCGCCGGAAGTTCCAAAATGGCCACCGAGAGGCAGAGCCCCAGAAATGGCCACAAAGGGGTTGGGCTCTAGAGGCTAGAAGGGAGGTGGCCGCTGAAAGTTCCAAAATGGCCACAAAGAGGCGGAGCCCCAGAAACGGCCACGGATGGACCGCGCTCCAGAGGCCGGAAGGGAGGTGGCCGACGGAAGTTCCAATATGGCCATGGAGAGGCGAAACCCCAGAAATGGCCACGGAGTGGCCGGGCTCTAGAGGCCGGGAAGGAGGTGGCCGCTAGATGTTCCAAAATGGCCACAGAGAGGCAGAGCCCAAAAAATGGCCACAGAGGGGGCGGGCTCCGGAGCCCAGGAAGGATGTGGTCGCTGGAAGTTCGAAAATGGCCATGGAGAGGCAGAGCCCTGAAAATGGCCACGGAGGGGCCAAGCTCCGGAGGGCGGAAGGGAGGTGGCCACCAAAAGTTCCAAAATGGCCACAGAGAGGTGGAGCCTCGAAAACGGCCATGGAGGGGCCGGGTTCTGGAGGCCGGAAGGGAGGTGGCCGTTGGAAGTTCCAAAACAGCCACAAAGAGGCAAAACCCCGAAAATGGCCACAGAGGGGTCGGGCTTCGGAGGTTGGGAAGGAGGTGGCCACCGGCTCTGGAACGGCCCCACGGGAGAGGCAGCCCTGGAACGCCACCCAGGGGCCAGTCTGGCTGAGGTGGTCACGGAAAGTTCCAATAGCTACCGAAGAGGAGTTCTTAAAAACGGGCACAGAGGTCGGTGCCCCTGAGTGGCCTGGAGGGAGGTGGCTGGCCGGGAGTTCCAAAATGGCTACCTGAGAGTGCAAGCCCTGAATGGTTAATGGAGGTGCCCCAAAGGCCGGGCGGGAGGTGGTCAAGAGTTCCAAAATGACCATGGATATATGAGCCCTGGAAACAAAGAGGGGCCGGGGCCCGTGAGTGGCCTGGAAGGGAAGGTGGCCACCTGGTCTTAAAATCCGGGCCAATCGGAGTAAGCGGGGTGAAAGCCGCAGGAATGGCAAATGGGGCCGGAAAGCCTTAAGTCGTGGAAGGGAGGTGGCCATCTAAGTTCTAAAATGGGCTTTATGGAGAGGCGAGCCCCGTGAAATCCACCATGAGGGGCCTGGCCGGACGCTTAGGGAAGGAAGGTGGCCATGGTTCAAATGGCAAGTGGGGGACGGCTCCAAAAACCAATTAAACTTAACCAAATTTTGATGAAAAACTTAGCGCCTCATTTGGCACATTAAAATCATCATCCCATATACAAAAAGAGTGACCCCTAAAGTCAAATGTTCAGAGCCATTGGGGTCCTGAGTAGATGTTTCCAAACGTTCAAGGAGGAAGGGAATTCTGAGGCAAAGTTCTAAACCATCAAAACTCTAACTAACATTGGACGTAAAACTTGCGCCTCCATTTACAAGATCAAACACATCTCGACAAAAAAATGGTGACCCTTAAAGTCAAAATGAGGGAAATACGAGGGGATGAGGGTTCTATAGACAAGCCTTAAACAGCCAAGGAGGAAGGGAATTCTGGAGGCAAAGTTCTGAAACCATCAAAACTTAATGGAACATTGACAAAACCTTGGCAGTTCATTTACGCACATCAAACACATCCCAGATCCAAAAAAGGGTGACCCCAAAATGAAAAATGTGGAAACGGAGCAATGGGGGTCCACGGATGTTTCCAAATAGCCAAGGAGGAAGGGAATTCAAGAGGCAAAGTTCTGAAACCATCAAAACTTAATGGAACATTGACGAAACCTTGGCAGTTCATTTACGCACATCAAACACATCTCAGATCCAAAAAATTGTGACCCCAAAGTCAAAAATGAGGAAACGGGAGCGACGAGGGTCTGTGGATGTTTCCAAATAGCCAAGCAGGAAGGGAATTCTGAAGGCAAAGTTCTGAAACCATCGAAACTTAACAGAACATTGACAAAACCTTGGCAATTCATTGAAACACCCCAAGCACATCCCAAAACCACCAAAAAGTTGTCCCCAAAGCAAAAAATGTGGAAACTGGACCGACAGGGGTCCACAGATGTTTCTAAAACAGCCAAAGCAAGACAAAAGGTAGAAAGGGGATGGGGGACTTTATTTCTCTATAGATTTGAATACCCCATTCAGGTGAATTTGGGTAGGGGATTTGATCGTTTGAAGGAACATGACCATTTTTTGGCTTGGAAATGGGGCACGCAAAACAAGACAGGAGCAAAGCAGCCTATCGGGAGTGAAAAAAAGGGGGTCCCTACCTACGGTGGGGCGTGTGCAAAACATGCACAACAGAGCTCAATCACAAGTGCCTGAGTACTCATCTGCAGTAGATATCTGTAATTGACATGGCCAAAACACTCATGCCAAAGCCTACTCATTGAATCTGCATGGGCTATAAGAGAGGAACCAACACTGTCTGAGCTCTCAAAGCCATCAAATCTGTATAAGAATGATGCAAAATCCACACTCCCAGTAGCCACAACCAAGTCAGGATCATGAAGATCTCGAATAACCACATCATGTGGTGAGAACTCAACTATCTTACTAGAGCCAGAGTGGAAAATCTGATAAACAAATAAAAGGTTTGTCAAAATGTCAGGAACCAGAAGCACATCGTGAAGACAACCACCATCCAGTGAAATAGTACTTGAACCCTGAACTGAAAGTTGTGCTCAGTCACCAACTGCAATATATCTATTGCCTGTAGGGGTAAGAGCGGTGACCAAATCCTCTATGTGTGTCATATGGTGAGAGGCATCAAAATCTAGAATCCAAGTGGATTCTGAGGACAATGCTCGTGCAAAAAGAGCATGACCTTTCCCTATGGGCTGTGAAGGAGGCTGAGGTGCACTAATATTATGTTGCTGCATGGCTTCCTCTAAAGCCTCTAAATGTTTCCAACACCTATAAATTGGATGTCCTTCCTTGCCACAAAAACTGCAAGGATCACTAGATTTCTTCTTAGTCTTGGAGAAAGACTCACCAGACTTCGAAGATTTCTATTTAGGCTATGGTTTTGAATCAAACTTAGGTGGTGGCTTGGAGGGATTCTCACTAGCCCCTGAATCTTTCTTAGGCTTCAATTTCTACTTCTGTTTTCCCTTGGAGGACTGGGCTACCAATGCTTGGTTCTGTGAACTTGAAAGTGAATCCATCTGCTTGAGCTTTGCTTGCTCACAAGTCAGATAATCACAAAACACCTCAAAATTAGGCATGACATGTCGAGCACCCAAGGCATCCATGGTGGAATAGAAGGTCAAAGAGAAGATCTGAAATGGACCCCGAAGCTTGGAGATGATTAGGAAGATGCACTCTGTATCAGTCTTAACCTTGCCACAACCCTGCAAGATAGATCTTTGTTGTTTGAACTTCATTAGAAAGTCCTTAATGGAGGGAAATGAATCAGGTACCAAGGAGGTTAGCTCGACCTCAAGCTGCAATGCTCTGAACTTGTTGACAATTCCAAAAAGTCTATCAAACTTGGTCAAAATGCCTTGAGGAGTGAGACACCCATCACAATGAAATAGGAGACTGTCTGAAATGTGCAAAGCCATCAATCCCATAGCCTAGTCCATATTATTCCTATGCTACATAACCTCAAAGGGGAAATTCAACTAAGGCTAAACCTCTTCCAAACAAGACCATAACCCTTGAGACTGGAGAAGAGTCATCATGCGACCCTTCCAAGTGTGATAATTATGTGGTGTGAGAGATTCAATAGATCTATCGGCCATCCTGTGAACTGTGCCTCAACTACTCTAAAGTTTTTTATTATTATTTAGTGGTCTTTTAGAACTAGACAGAAGATGCAGAAGGGGTTTTTTTGTTTTGTTTTGGTGTTTTTATATTCTGGATTTCTGATGTAAATGACAGAAAGAAAGAAAAAATACCCCCCCTCAATGCAAAAATCCAATCCCCAGTACAAACTGAAAGCTAGAAAACAATAGAAAGCAGTAATTGTTTGAGACAAAGATCTGTGTACCTGAAGAATGTTCTGATAAAATATACTGCTAATCTGGAAAGATCACTATACCAACTTTCCGACGCCTATTCACTTTTGAAAAATGGAGCAAAAATGAGCAAGTTATGCCCCTCGGAGTGCAAAAATATCATCAAAATTTGACTGCAAAAAAAGTGTATCCAAACTAGAAAATTATGAAAAAATTACAACACCATCATAATGGGCTCGAAACTAGCTTACCAATGCCTATTTCCATTTGAAAAACGGAGAAAAATTGAGCATTTTATACCTAATTTAGTGAAAATAGGTTAAAATGCACAATCAAGCCTTAGAAGCCTTCAGGGGCCAAAAAAAAAAGCCCTTGGTCGCCTGGGCAGACTAGGGGGCTGGAGCCAGGGAGCTGGGCATGGGCCCTAGTCACCCACATGACCCTACTGTAGAAGATTTAAACCCTCAGTGGCTATCGATGGCTAGCTGGCGGGTAACTGTTGGCGGTGACCACTGGTTGCCGCCGACAACGATGGCCAGGTAGTGGCTCCACTAGCCAGAGCAGCTAGCTGGTGGCCACTTGGTGGCCAGCAGGTGGCAGCCCAAAAAAGAACTAGCAGCACAATTTAAAAAAAAAAACTTTATTTTTTAATTTTTTATTATTTTTTTGAAATTTTCACCTCGATATGCATGCCCTAGGGCTGTACGGCCTTGGGGCAAAATTTGTTTTCCTTTTGGTGCATTTGTGTCCAAATTGGTCAAGTTTTATATGAAAAAGGGGTTTTTGGATGCTGCAAGCTCAACGGTGGAGGTTTGTTTTGGCTCAAGTAACTAAAAAGTATTCTATTCCAAATAAAAATCCAGAAAACAAACACTGCATCTGATGTGCAAATCAAACGATCTCGACTCTTCAAAATTGAACAAGCTGTAGCAGATCGGCTCTGATACCATGTAGGATTTGAGAAATACAAATCCACAAAACCCAAAGAACACCTGCATGCAAGAAACTTGTCACAGAGAAAGAGAGAGAACAAAACAAGGGTTTTTGCTCTGACAATGTGCAAAATGTATTAAAAAAAAAAAAAATGAATCAAGAGAGAATAGAATACAAGAGATCAATCCTTATAAAAGTTAGAAATCAAAACTCCTGAAGGAAAACTAACTCAGAGTGCATTTTAATACCATTATTAATTATTAAAATGACTAATATATGTGCATAAAGTGGAGTCTTAAGATGAGAATAAATTTAATTAATTACTTTACTCTAACTATATATATATATAAATCTTTGGGATATATATATATATATATATATACAGTTGATTATGATTATCAGTCTTTTATAGAAGTCATTCTTGGCAAATATATATATATATAAATATATGTATATATATATATATATATATATATATATATATATATATATATATATATATATATGTACATGTATATACATATATATATATATGATTTTACTGTAAACTTATGATTTTGAGTTCGCATTTATCAATTTTCAGGCCGAAATGGGTACATTCGATGTTTTTTTGTTTCGAAGAAATTAATTGTTTTAAAATGGGGTTAAGGGGGGGGGGGGGTTCTGTTGGGCCATACCCTCTCTGTTAGTCCCCATGGGGATATGCTGCCACAACAGTCCTACAGAATATTATGTGCAGCAGCTATATGGGTTACTATGCACAATTGTAGGCTACCGTTGGCGGGTACTTTGTTGTTTTTTTTAATTATATATATATATATATATTTATATTTATTTTCTTTAGTTATTTTATGTGGTAATAGATTAGATATATGTATATATATATTTATGTATGTAGTTATGTATATATGTGTGTGTGTGTATATATATATATTACGATAAATGCAAGATATAATACTCTTTTTATAATGGTGAAATTATGAAATTTAGTTATATTGATTATTAAAAGAAGAAAATTATATATTTATGTCAAAATTAGTATTGAAATCTTATTTCAAATTGTATTGAGAAAAATAGAAATTATAAATGCAATTAACCCAGTGTTTATTTTGGAGTTGTGAAAACAATGTGTGTATATTAAATCGTATCTCGAATTATAAGACCATGTGATTTTGTTATTACAATTTTATTATTGTTTTGGGTTTATCTTTCAATGTGGGAACCCTATTGAATTTGTGAACCTTAGGCTTCCAGAGGCATGATTTTATCATTGAATGTTTATCCTCATTTTATGTGCTCTTGATGTTGCAAGATAGTAGTACTACTATTTTGGAAGGGTTGTACGAGTTTTTGTTGAAACTTTGATTATGTGTCTTAGCGAGATGAGTAATGCCTCGCATGTCATTGGTTGTGATTTAATGCCTTGTTCTTTATGGTACAACCCTTGCTGTGATTTTGCTATATTTTGGGGTCTCAAGGAGAGTGGCTCTTCGTGGGGGCCAGCGCCTCAAATAGGAGGAAGAGCTCAGGATAACCCATGTAAGAGTAGATTAACAAGTGAAAACCTAATAATAGAACTTAGGGGGATGGGTAGTAATAAAACAACAAGATAATGTTGGACACCTCATCTAGTCATTAGGGATATCACAGACTAATGGTAAACTAAAAAGGTCGTGGTCAGCAAAGTTGTAACCTCATCCTCAAGAGAGGTTAATAGCTCCACATGAGTCACTCTATGGGGCCAACGCCTCAAGTAGGAGGAAGGGCCAGGATAACCATAGATGGGGCCTGGTGACTCATGTTGGAGGAAGGGCCAGGATAACCCATGTAGGCTATGCGATGACACTCTCCACTTGTTTCCCTTGTGCTTTATTTCCATGGTTGCCTCTGGAAGTGTATTATGAT
>VDFB02004604.1:0-16697 GCA_007258455.2 Sequoia sempervirens | reverse complement strand
GTGGGTGGTAGAGAGGCACACCCCAAGAGTCACATGTGAAACGCTCAGAAAATTAACAGAAAATGTGGGCTAAGCCTAGAAGTCCAACATAACAAAGATAAAAAAGGCCATTAAGTGGCCAGAGCAGTGCCAGTAGAGCCAGGAGGGTCTCTGTCATCCAAATTTCTCCACCATACATCAGTAGGGTCTGGAGTGACGTTAGGAGGAGGACCTCAACCATCATCAACATCTTTTTTTTCTTTATCTTCTTCCTCGCGCCGGGGCAAGATAGCAAGCACCATACGCGAGAATGTTTTATCAGTACTTGGCCACCTAGAGCTAGAAGCAGGAGGATCAGCAGAGGGCCACCCACTACCATCAGCACTCAAGCACCGCTAGAAGGCCACCCCCACTAACCCAGCAGCGGGAGGAGAAACGCTTCACCGAGGAGGCAAGAATCGAAAAGGTGGGCCGAAATGGGGACACGTTAGAGGCACTCCATAATCGGTCGGGCCCTCTCAGAGGATCTAATTCCAAGCAAGAGGTGGGCGAGGTTCGGTCCAGCATTTTTAGATATGATCAAATGGTTTTTCATAAATTTCTAGAGGATTATCCTCAAATTAAACTTTTTCAAAGATATTTTGAAATGCTTAAAAATTTTTATGTTAAGATAAATCACACATGCACTACTTGTTGTTGTAGATTACATATTGAATTTTCTAACCATTTTGATGTTTATCGTTCTATATGTTTAGATTTGCATACTAACAATGTTTTGCAAGATTGTGACATACATGCCCCACCAACATCTTCAAGAGACTTCTTATCAAAAAATTTATGTGTGAAACAAAGAAAAGTGGTATTATTTATCATATGGTTTTAAGACATAGAGCACACCCACTTTCCAATTTCATTCAAGGATAACCCTTGAGATATGAATGCAAAGGATAAAGAGATCTTGTAATAGGGTTATCCTAGGGGCTGATTGTAAGCTAATAATGGGTTCACCACCAACTAAGAACTTGAAAGACAAATTAAAATGCAAGATGAAATGCTTAACCCTAATTTGGATGCAGTAAATGACCCACAAAATGACCTAGAAAAGTGCATAAAACAAAAAAAAAAGTTGCAAAAAAAATGTGTGCACCTATAAATCTAGAGATGGATGAATGGAGGTCTGAAACACTATAAATTTTGACTTTAATGTTGAGCGGGACTCATTTTCCAAGATGGGTGAATCAGTCCAAATTATGGGTTTCTATGTGAGAACAAGAATTTTCCAAATGGGTATCTATGTCTACAAAGATCTAAATTTAGACTAAAACTGGAACTCATTCGCTAGAAGTGGTGAATCAGTCCACTTAGGGTTTTTTGAAGCTTCAAAGTCTGATCCTACTCTTTTCTATCTGCTTTGTCCTTCCTGATTGATTTCTAGATCTAAAACCCTGATTTGCAATTTGTAGGTGTTCTCCAATGTTCTCCAAGGTTTGATGACAACTTTGACAAATTTGAACGATTTGACAACTTTTCTCCAATCTTGCTCCTTCAAAAATCTACAACCTAGATCTATAAATCACACACAAAGGAGAGGAAAAAAATTTGTTGGGTTAGTAGATAGGTGTTTTCCTTGGTCAAACCCATTTTGGTAATCAAACCTTGAAATATAATGAAATAGGAATAGGGGATGATGAATGAACAAAATAAGATGTTTCAACTCACCAAACTTTATCAATGAAATGTTGCAAAAATGTGTGAGATGGATCCAATGGATGTAGATCTTTAATCTTGTGTGAAGGAGATAGCTCTTGAATGGAATGATTGCTTGAATCACAAAACCCTACATCAAAATTGTTAGCTCCAAAACAAACATGATGCATGAAGTCTTTGACATGATGCTTGATGCTTGAATGTTGTTCTAAAATGCTAGATAATCTTCTCTTGAAGGCTCTTGAAAACACTTGAATGCACTTGTAAACTCAAACTTGCTATAAGGATGAATACTTGAATGCTTGGGGTTAAAAGTAGAGAAATAAACTTGTATTTGTACTCAATTATGCAAAAATTCTTGAAATTACAGCATTACAAGCTAACATCAAATCTAGAAGAATAAAATCTTGCCAGAAATTTGAATTAATTTTGATTTTGGGCCACATGGGACTCATTCACCCAAGGTGGCGAATGAGTCCCACCAGGCATAATTTTTGGGACCATTTTTAAAAACGCTTAGAAATGTGTGAAACTAGGTTCAATACCAAAAAATTTAGGTGGGACTCATTTGCCCAAGGTGGTGAATGATTCCTAGATCACTAATCTAGGCCATTCAAGCCTAAAACACCTTAATTATGATTGGGTATTGATTTGTGTCAAGATTATCCTCAAAAAGATGCATTAAATGGGGCTTGTGGATGCAAAATAAGGCCAATTAAAGCATAAATAAGTCCAATTATTAAATAAAACCCAAGAAAAGTGTGAAAGTTTGTTACAATACTTTACAACACTTAAAACAAGGCACCAATAAGCCCATCTAGTTGACAAGGGCCCAAGACCTAGTGTGAATATGTTAGGCACATTACAACATTAAATCAAGGCCAAGTTAGAGGGACCTTTTCCATCATTACAATGTGAAAGAGAGGAAGGTCAAATATTCTATAGGAAACTATGCTTGGTTGGCACATGTCAGCATTGTGGTGGCTTGCAACGTATGACAATATGTGAACATATGGAAAGCACACATGTGGTTGGAAAGGAACTAGTAGAGTTTGGAAAGTATAAAATAGTGGCCTACAATACAAAAGATGGTAATCAAGCAAAAATGTGTGATTTGGTTATTCAAAAGATTCCAGTGTATTAGTTTATGTCTACATTTCGTGACAATATAGTGTATGAGTATGCAAGGCATACCCACAGAGCTTGATGGTTGGACTTGCAATTCAAGTTATGCAAAGGTGCACTTTTCAGTCAGAAGCATTTTTTGTGGAGACATTTGAAACTGCTCTGGCCACAGTGCCGAATACGGCATTACAGCTCACAAGTTTCTATATTTGTTCCACATAGCATACATTCAAACTACTGTGATAAGTATAGATGAAGTAACATAGAATTATTGAGGGAATTACTACTTTTACATTAAGTGATGATCACACACATTCTACAAAGTTTATTGCAAGGTTTCTTTTAGTTGTTCTATAGTAGTTTGGCTAAGAGGCATAGCATACAATCAACATATAATATGGTCGAATAACTGTGAATCATAGTTCAAGAATTTGTGGATGTTCTATTGGTTGAGCAGGATGCATGTTATTATAGTTGTTCAACATATGTGGAACTTTTGTGAGGCCAGGCATGGAAAGGGGGATCATGATGGTGCAAGATCATGTATCAAAAGAGCATTAGCATGAGAAGAGTTAAAGTATAAAGACAATTCAAATTTGACAGATGCAAAATCAATCATCGAGTGGTGTAATGCTTCGATGGGTCTAGGTAATGAAGGTAAGTCTTTAGTTTATAGATTTTTTGGTTAATAGATGATACTAATATTGCACCATATGAATATTTTTATACACTGATAGGATCAAGTGAGCTACAATTTTTCCTTAGCTCAAATGCAGGTTCATGGAGTATACATACATGGAAGATGGCATGCTTTTTTTCTTCATATACAATCCAAGAATGGAATGAGTGTGAGTCAAAGGAGTGGGTTTAGAAATGGTAGTTAAGTTATCTTAGCCCACTTCACATGTATCGACCTTCAACAACATTGGAATTGACATAGATGGAATCATCGATTAACTTTAGCCACATATCAAATATAGTTCAATCAAGTAATATATCTAGTTGCATAGTTTTTAAAATTCCTATTATTATCTTACTTTAAAGTATATTTGTAAGTTGACTAATTTCATTTAATTTGTTGCACATATCAATCTAGGGCATGTTTATGTAGTTATTGCAGATGAAGACAACAAAGAGGGAACAAGCTATTACATGTTTCGTTGTGTTGAGGAAAAAAAGAAATTGGAGGCCCTAGTTATAGATGGAGAAAATATCAAATACCCTATAGGCTCAGTGGTTGTTATTGGAACATGGCTTAGAAGGTACCCACATAAGAGTGTTAATATTTGGTTGTTTCAAGACTTTGACATGCATCAAAAGATTCTTCATTACTCGAACCTTGTTGTGGCATCAAATGTTCATTTGATCAAATATGGGGATAGACCTTTGAACAAGACCTTGTGGAAGGTGTGTGAGTCTGACCATGAGGCAATACTTGACACAATAAAGAGTAGAACAGACTTAGATGGTTTTTTGGATTAAATTTTAAGTATGCACATTGGTTCTTATTAATTTGTAAGTATGCACATTAATTTTTATTAAAATTTAGAGTATGCACATCAAGATTAGTTGACAGTTAGACCTTTCATTTGTATATTTCAAGTTTAAATATGTTTTGGTTCCAAGTTTGTACATATGTTTTAGTTCAAATTTTACATATGAATATTGGGCAAGTTATATGTTTTGGTTCAAAGTTTACATACTAATATTGGGTAGATTATATGTTTTGGTTCTATGCATAACATAGACAAGGTAGTGAGCATTGACAAGCTCACTACCTTGTCAATGCAGTAGCATAGACAAGGTGGTGAGTTGTTTGAAAAAATGCCTCAAAGAAATGGGGTCTCCTGGTATGCCAAAATCAATAGGATGAATGATAGAATGAGGAAACAACCAATTATTAAAAATTGACTACTTAATCAAGTGGACCAACTTCTATTGAGTCAAATAATGAACTCACAACCAATGAATTAATAGTAAAGTCACCTATCTATAAATGGGCTTAAAAGGAATTTTTTTGAAATATTGAATATAAGGTAGTGAGCTATTTGAAAAAATGCCTCAAAGAAATGGGGTCTCTTGGTGATGTACATCACCAGGAGACCCCATTTCTTTGAGAATTTTTTTCAAGCAGCTCGCTACCTTGTCTATGCTACTACATTGACAATTTGACAAGCTCACTAGCTTTTCAATGCAGATGCATTGACAAGGTAGTGAGAATTGTTAGAAAAAATGCCTCAAAGAAATGGGGTCTCATGGTGACGTACATCACTAGGAGACCCCATTTATTTGAGGCATTTTTTCAAACAGTTCAGTACCTTGTATTTAATATTTCAAACAATATTCCTTCTAACCCCACTTATAAATAAGTGACTTTACTATTAATTCATAGGTTGTGAGTTCATTATTTGACTCAATAGAAGTTGGTCCACTTGATTAAGTAGTCAATTTTCAATAATTGTTTTTTTATCCATCACCTCATTCTATCATTCATCCTATTGATTTTGGCATACCTTTGTGAGAATGAATATTTTTACTCAATGATTAACCACTAGCAATACATCCTTTAAAAATTGGTTTGATTGATCTCTTAAAAAATGTATGTGTGTGCCCTTTCCTCTTACATTTTATACCATTTTAATTATCATCCTAAATTTAGTAATATATAAGTGCATTAAATTTTACATTAAAAATCTAAACTCTAACTTTGAGTATATTGTTCTCATATTGCCCTCTTATTAGTTTTCCTACAAGGTAGCAATGACAAGCTGGTGAGCTCTTTGATGCATTTTGTCAAATAATTCATGTGCCTTGTCTATGCATCCACATTTCGCATGTTTCTACTAAGGCAATTGCAACCATAACACTCATGAAAATCCCCCCTTTTATGTTTTGATAGATGCCATACCCCATTCCAAGGTCCCATTGTTGCTATGGCTAAAAGCTTAAAATAGGTGCTTTCCAACAAACTATGGATGCATGGAAAAAATCTATCAAAGCATAATAGTAAGCAAAAGCATAGACAAGGTATTGGGCTATTTGAAAAAATTCCTCAAAGAAATGTGGTCTCATGGTGATGTCCATCACCATGAGGACCATTCTTCGAAGACGACCCCTAAACAACTCATGTCATTGTCTATGCTGCCACATTTTCCATACATTTTCCATTTTGGGAATATCCTCCAATCATTCAAATCTTTATGGGCATATTGACAAATGAAAAAATGAAGTCAAAGTTTCTTGAACTTAAGACTTCTGTGGAGAAAATACAATTGGAAATAGATGGTAAGGAGAAATTAATTTGATAACAATAGTTGTAGATGTGAAGGCAATAGTTGGAAGTGTTGAAATTGAAGAAAAACAACTAAAGACTAAAATTAACCGCTTAGAAAAGGAATTAAAATATAAGAAGAAGATTTTATCATCAACGAAAAGGAGGTTAGTCTACTCTAAAAACACTTGAAAAAGAAGTAGACCAAATTGAATGAGATACATAATGTATTCAATGAAGAGATTTTTCCTGCTCTCAAGAAGTTGAGGAAGGTGTGTGTGCACATTCTTTTTTGTTCATCATACGACCAAACTGGCTATTCCAACACATCCATATGGGTGGGTTTATGCTAGGAAAGGTCCTCTTTCACACCCAAACATGTCAAAATGGTCTGAGCCACATTATGTTGGTAAAATCTCTTAAAAGACCAAAGTGCAAAAGGGTAGAAAAATTTGACGAGTGATTACTCATAAATCATGGCACTCGAAAACACTTTGTCTAAGGCTATGAGATCACATCTAGGGCCCCTGTACAATAACCTCTCTTGTTTTTTGATAGCTCTAAGTCATTTTATCATGGTGAACAAATTTTAGCTGATGGAAAACGGGTCAGTTGCATGTAGTGTAAAGTTGCAAGGTAGGCTACTTTTTTGTTTGTTCTTCATGGGGCCAAATAGTTAGCGCCAACATGTCTAGGTGGGCACATCTATGCTAGGCATGGTCATTGCACTTTGATATAAAAGGTTCATAGTATTTCCAATGCCCTTATGATCTTTAATAAGACTTGCATGCCTTGAGTTTTTGTTTGTGAGACTTAGTTGTTACTTTCCATTTTATTTTCTCAATAGTTTTATGATGTTTTCTTTATCTGTATAATACATGAAACATAAAGAATACGAGTGAATAGTAGCATCAAGCATACATGTGGAATGGTAGATGCATTCCTCAATGATATAAAGCATGAATCATACACTTGAAGCATGAAGCACGGTAGCATGGAGCATCAAGCATACACATGAATTTCCTTTGTGAAACACATGAATCATGAAGCATAGTAGCATGGAGCATCAAGCATCAAGCATACACATGAATTTCCTTTGTGAAACACATGAATCATGAAGCATGAAGCATTACTATATTCATATGATTGATTTAATGTTCAATAATCTTACAGGACAATAACGTTCAAACTTTATTAAATATATTTACAATTATAGAAAAGAAGAGTGCATGGAAAACACTTGGATATTAAATATTTGAAGTAAAACATCTACAAATATCTATTGAAGAGTGGATTTATAATACAAATATGGACACCATCAATAAAAAATATTTGTATTAACCAAATAGCCATGTAGGCATACATAAATATATATTGATATAAGTATAAAATATATATGAAATAGTCATATAGGCTTACAAGAATTCCATATTGGCATACAACTTCAAGTATATGAAATACAAAAATATGTCCAAAAATGTCATATAGGAATACAACAAAGGACCCCAATCAAAATTCATTGCCCTCCAGGTGAATGAAACAAATGGGTGGCCTTTGGTGGTTGGGTGGATGGCGATGCATATGACACTCATTTACCCTGAACTTGAGGGTTGATCCTCTTAGGGTTTACTTCCTCATTAAGCCTTATCTATTGCAATAACAAGTAAAGACATTAATATATAGAAATTACATTATAAAAAATGATATATTTAACAAAATAATCACTTACCGCCACTAAATGATCTCTCTCCTCACGTAAAAGATTCACATGCTCATGTTGTGGCATGCCCAAGTCCTATAGAAACCATCCAAATAGAAATTAAACTATAAATCAATAATCATTTGATTTTTCACTAACTAACAGCTATAGCAATGAATGTAATTTGAAATTTACTAATTTGCGTCATACCCTCGTGAGAGGGATCAAGCTATCTATTGCAGAAGATATACCTTGCTCCATTACCCTATCAACATTGGAGGTGATTCTACTTCCATCATTTGAAAATAAAAGAACAAATTATTCAATCATGAAAAGTAGAATAGTGATGCAGGTCATGGCTTATAATGTATGAGATAATCAACGAAATTTTGAGTACTTATTGAACTATACATTTCTTACTATTATTCTTACTATTTTCCCTATCCATAACTTGTTCGAAAGCACCTATTTTAGGATTTTGTCCATAACAACAATGTGATAAAACTATTTCATAAAATGTTTTGGTAGACATGTACAAAAAATGTGGTAGCATAGAGAAGGCAGTGAACTGTTTGAAAAAATGCTTCAAAGATATGCGGTCTCATGGTGATGGAATGCAATAACAAATTTGTTTTACATGGCATTCCATCACCGCTGGTGCATTTCTTTGAACATTATTCAAGCATTTCATTTTCCTTGTATAGCATTAGAAAAATTATTTCTTGCATGATTTGGGAATAATTAATGACAAATTGGACTTAATGATGCCTTGATCTAGTGTTGTGAAGTGTTTTCGCGCATCCACATTTAGGTCTTGGACCCTTACAAATTGAATAAAATGTATTTATCGATGTGCTTGTAAAGGTGTTACAAAGTGTTGTAAATAACTTTCACACTTTTCTAAACTTGTATTAAGAATTTAAAATTAATAGACCTGTTACCACAATTCAATGTTATAAAATATATTTTAATTTCATTATCACATTAATATAGAAGGCTTGCAAATTAAATCTAATCTAATCTAGTGTTGTAATATAATGCTTGCACATTCACATTGGATGTTGTGCCTTTCTAGGCTATGTGGACCTTATTTTAATGTTGTAAAGTGTGTTTAATTACACTTTCACATTGAACTTTGTGTCCTTATCCCTAATTTCCCTTTGCATCATCATTAATAGCCCCTATGGCCCCATATTGTGCATCCTAAGGCTTATTTTGATCAAAGGGCCCAACCAAATCAACATATAAACTGGGGATTTCTTCACTCCGCACGACGTCTAGCTAGCAAAAGAGCTCTGTGGGACTAAGTCACCCATTTGGGTGATAGAGTCCATCAGTAAGGACTAAAGTCACCCAACTTAGCAGCTTAGTCCCATTTGGGCTATTTAGGAGTTTGAGCAAGAAAAATTGGGTTTTAAGTTTAATTGTCCTCCATGTCGGCCTTGGGGATAAAATTAATGAGAATTTTAGGTGGATTGCCTATATAAAGAAGATTTTAAACCCTAATTCATAATTCATTCATCATTCATCATCTTTCCCAAGTCAAGCAAGCTAGGGTTTTAGCATTTTAAGTCATCAAGATAGCTTTAAGGCATTCAAAGGGTAGACTCTTGTCCATAGTTGCTTAGAAATCCAAGATCAATAATCATGGAAAGGTACTAATTCCATTATTTCATGTTGCATGCTTCATTACATTATTTCTTCATTTTGGTGTAATTACCTAAAAGGGGGTTTTACCAAGGCAAACCCCTATTCCCTAACATTCAACATTTCTCTTTCTTTCTTTGTATGTTTGTAGATTTAGGCACTTTGAAGGATTGGAAATTAAGAAGAATAGGTTACAAATTTTTTGAAGACATCTCCTTGTTGGCTAGGTTAAAATCTACACAAAAAGTCACTTTCAGGCTCAAATTTGGCAGTTTCAAAACCAAACACTTGGAGGAATGTTCAAAAAGTGTAGACCGAGAGCTTTCATTTCCACTTTTAGGTTTTCAAAAAATCCAAAGTGGACTAAGTCACCATAAATGGTGACTTTGTCCCACTGTACATATTTTCTAAAAATTTCTATAGATTCAGATACCCATTTGGTTGAAACGGGCTTCAGTGCAATTTTCCATATCTATGACTAAGTCACCCAGAATGGCATACGAGTCTCAATAGGTAAAAATTCTAGAATCAACAACATTTATAGTATTCATCCTAGTCTCTACAAGTTTCCAGGTGCACACTTCCAATTTCACAATTTTTTTTACTTTTGTTTACATTTCTAGGTCATTTAGTTTATGTTTGCATATCACATTGTGTTTTCAAACATTTCATGTTTTCCAAGTTTGCACTTGGTGGTGAACCATAATTTTCTATTATTATTTACCTATAACCTTCCTCTTAGATATATTTCAATCATCTTTTCATATTCTTGAGTGAATCATCAAAGTTTTTGGGATACCTCTCTCCTTTTAGGTGTAAAACCCTAGAGTGTAAGAGAGACCCCTATTCCAAAAATATTTGGTTCATTTGGAATCCCAATATCAAGCATGAATTTCCCCATAGCCACGTGCATTTATGTGAGTGCATACCAACCATGAGTATATGTCTCTCACCTTCTAGGACTTCTCACCCAACGAACAACCATGAGTTCCATTGCCTCAAAGTGAGTATGCATTTTTGGACAAACAACCTAGATCTGATCCACAACATCATTTCCAAAAATGTTTGAAGCTTGATATACCTTTTAACTTCTCTTCCTTCTATCTATTTCCATTGTGTGATCATGTATCTTGATTTGCTAGGAATCAATCACCTTGTGCGTGTCCTTTTTTGCTTATGTTGGTTTGACTTAGGATCTTGGATCCTGGGGGATTGACTGCCTCCTTCATCTTTGTTATCCTATACCATCTACATTGGTATGATTTGACTCCTCTTGAATTTCTACTTTAGTGTGAGTTTGAAGCAAGTTCATCCTCTCACTAAAGTGGGGGCTAAATGTAGTGTAGAAAAAAGTATTTCTTGCTTGATTTGGGAATAATTGATGATAAATTGGACTTAATGACACCTTATTCTAGTTTTTTGAGGTGTTTTACACATCTACATTAGGTCTTGGACCATTGCAAACTAAATAAAATGAATTTATTGATGTCTTGTAAAGGTGAACTGTAAAGTGTTGTGAATGAATTTCACACTTTTCTAGACTTTTATTAAGCATCTAAGTCTAATGGAACTATTTTTCCTATAATTCAATGTTATAAAATTTATTTAATTGCATTCTCACATTAATATAGAAGGCTTGTAAATTAAACCTAATTCTAATCTAGTGTTGTAATGTGTTTTACACATTCACATTGGATGTTGTGTCTTTCTAAGCTATGTGGTTCTCATTTTAATGTTGTAAAGTGTATTTAATCACACTTTCACTTTGAAATTTTTGTCCCTAGCCATAATTACCCTTTACATCATCATTAATAGGCCCCTATGACCCCGTATTGTGCATCCTGAGGTGTATTTTGATCAAAGACCCAATAAAATCAACATAAAAACTAAAATTCTTCACTCCTCGACATCTGAGCTGGAAAAAGAGCCCCTATGGGACTAAGTCACCCATCTGGGTGAATGAGTCCCATCTAGATGGTACTAAGTGGCCCAACTTGGTCACTTAGTCCTAGTTGGGCCATTTTTGAGGTTTGAGTAGGAAAATTTGGGTTTTAAGTTTAATTTTCCTCCATGTCAGCCTTGGGGATCAAATTAACAGGCATTTTAGGTGGATTTCCTATATAAACAAGATTTTGAACCCAAATTAATAACTAATTCATAATTCATTCATCACTTATCATCCATCTTAAGTGAATCAAACTAGGTTTTTAGCATCTTAAGTCATCAAGATAGCTTTCTAAAGCATTCAAGGGAAAATTCTTCATCCATTGTTGCAAAAATTCAAGATCTATCATCATGGAAATTTTATAATTCCTTCATATCATGTTCATGTTCCATCTTATTTCTTCATTTGGTTTAATTACCTAAAAGGGGTTTGACCAAGGAAAACCCCTATTTCATAACATTCAACATTTTTATCTCTTTCCTTGTGTGTTTGTAGATTTAGGTACCTTGAAGGCTTGGAGATCATTGAAGAATAGATTTAAAACTTGTTGAAGTCATATCCCTATTGGAAAGGTCAAAATCTACACAAAAAGTCACTTACAACCTCAAAAATCAAGGTTTTAGAATCAGACACCTCGAGGAATAGAAAGAGTAAACCAAGAGATTCTAACTCCACTTTTAGATTTTCAGAAAAGCCAAAGTGGAATAAGTCACCATCAATGGTGACTTAGTCCCACTATCCATTTTTTTCAAAAAAAATTATAGATCTAGATACCCATTTGGCTGAAATGAGCCTTAGCATAGTTTTCCAAATTTGGGACTAAATCACCCAGAATGGCGTAATTGTCCCAATAGGTCAAAGTTTCAGAATCAATAGCATTTCCAGTCCTCATCCCAACCTCTACAAGTTTCCAGGTGCACACTTTCTGTTTCACAAATGTCTATTTTTTTTTTTGCATTCTAGGTCATTTATCATATGCTTGCATATCACAGCATGCTTTCAAAAATTTTGCATTTCCTTAGTTTTGCATGAGTATTCAATTTTATCAGTTCTTCGCATTTAGGTCATTCTCCTTTGATATATTTCAATCATATTTGCATTATTCTTGAGTGAGCCATCAAGGTTTTTGGGATTCCTCTCTCCTTTTAGGTGCAAAACCCTAGAAGTGTAAGAGAGCCTCCTATTCCAAAATCTATGGTTCATTTTGGTGAACATACTTTATGAATACCTTCTTTTCTGATTTGGAGTCCATCATTATCCTAGAATTATCTTGCATTGCATTACATTTTTTATTAGTTAAGTTGAATTCTAGGGTTTCAAATTTTGCATTAGTGAAAGTGCATATAGGTTGCATTTTTGCATCTCAAATCATTAAAATTTTCTAAAATTCTGCATTTTCATCTTAGGTCTACATCAAATAGCACAAAAAACATAAAAATCAATAATAAAAAAATTGAAAATTCTAAAAAAATCCCCATTGGGACTCATTCGCCACCTTGGGCAACTTAGTCCCTTTGCACCCCTAAAACTATCATTTACAACACTGAAAACCCTATTTTTAAGCTTTTGTTTGTTGCCATTAACTAACTATATTAGTTGAATGATTTTTTGTTACATGCATTTCATTAGATCTAGCTTAAATTAGCTCATTTCATGCATTGCTCAAATTCAATTTTGCATCTACAACATTTCATTTTTAGATTATTGCATCGTATAACTAGAAAATTATCTTGCTTGAAAATTGAAAATTGCATTTCATTTTACATCCTTACATTTCATTTCAAGTTTGCATAAATTACTTTTTCCAAATTTTAGTTTCAATCTTCTCCAAGTTTTCAAATAACAAGTTAGTTAATAAGCATGTTAGTCATTCATTCAATGCATTCCCTAGTTATGAGAATCTCTTAGTGCAAGAAAGTGAAAATGGTAATACTTGCCTTAAACTTACACCCCCTTCTATCTCTCCTATTTGTGTGGATGATGTGATAGAAGAGCATACAAACATAGATAACCATGATAATCATATTTTTTCTTCTCTTGATACCTCTTAGATTTTAATGATGAAGGTATATTGGCAAAATAAGATACAATCATTGAGAATCATGAGGATCTTGTTTGTCATTCTCCTCATCCCCTTTGGGAAGATATTTTAGCACAAGAAAATGAAATCATAGAAACATTCCTAAATATCACCTTACCTAATTTCCATTCTCCTTTGGCTTGTGAGAGTGATTTTGAGGAAGATTATATTATAAATGATGAGGATATGGTGGTCTCTAACAACACTCTTTATGATCCTTCCCCTACCTCTCCCATTTTGGAATACATTAGGGAACAAAGGAATGAAGTAAATGATAATCATACTTGTTCTTCTCCTAGTATCTCCCCAAGTTGTAAGGAAGATGCTTTGATTTTAGAAAAAACAACCAATGAGAGTCATGAGAATCTTAGTTGTCCCCTTTCACCTAAGGAAACCCTTATTGAGCAAGATAATTCAACCATTGATCATTCCCCTACTTGTTATGAAGTCATTTTAAAAGAACCAATCCATGAATATCAAGAACATTTGATTTGTAGTTCTCCTAAAAACTCTCCTCCTAGGGAGAATATCATGGTGCTATAAAATGGCAACAATTGTAATGTGTCTTTGTTAGATAATGATAAAAAGGTGATTCTATATTTCCCTTTATTAGAGATATATCAAACCAAGACCGCTGAAGTTATGAATGTGCGAGTGTCTGTTAGATCCCCCTTGATTAATGGTCCTCCTACATACCTCGTCAAACATTCTAAGAATCCTCTAATTCTTTACCCACCATCACACAAACCTCAAAATCAAAACAAACCCAAATTCATCCTCTACCCACCTAAGAATAATGTGTTGCAGTAGTTGAGTCATAATACCATTACTCATACATATAACACTAGAAACAATCTACAATCTAGTCAACCAACCTCGATACCCTTACATTTTCCTAATCCTTTCCTACCTAACCTTATCTTACCAGGTCCTCCTTGTGGAAAGGAGTATGATCTTGTCGAGCAACTTAAGAATACTCCTACTAAGATATCATTATGGGACCTTATTCAAGCATCTCGCTATCACAACATGATTCAAGTAGCCTTACAACAAGTTCCTCTCCCTTGTAATGTGTATCCAAATGACATAGTAGCCATGATTCAACGAATAAATGCTAACATTATTTTCCACCAAAGCAAACTCCCCCCTTTGGAAGTGCAAAAATAAAATGAAGCTTTCATATAATATCTCAATACAAAAGAAAAGAGATAAAGTGAACCCTTGTTGACAATGGCTCAGGGGTTAATGTGTGTAGTGTGACCCTTTTGGATAGGATTGTCATTGATAAATCAAACATTCAACTACCTCTTTATCTATTAGTGGATTTGATAGTGTAGGAAAGAAACTGCTTGGTGTGATCACTTTTCCTATTACAGTTGGAATGGCCACATTACAAACACCAATCCATGTTATGCCGCATGATATTTCATATAATCTTATTTTAGGTAGGCCATGGATTCATCCAATGAATGGGGTGCCTTCCACTCTTCATTGTAAAATGAAGTACATCTACAATGAAAAAGTGTACATACTTGAAGTCAACCCTGAACCAAATAGTTACTTGAACATTGAGAAAAAAAACATAATCATTTAAACACATTGACATCAACTATGCAAGTCAAACCCATGCAATAGAAAAACAAAGAAAAAAAAATCAAAGAAGTCACAAAGCTATTAGAATACGATTGGGGTTCCTTAGATTTTGAACATACATTCATGGGTGGGTACAAGATCATAAACAAGGACTCTAACAAGGGAAACGAAAAAGTAGTCATGTCAACACAAAACTCGGAAGACCCTTCAAAAGAATCCACCTCAACCCCTTTAGAACAAAAGACAAAAAATTACACAAAAAACTTTGATGAACTTAATCACAAAAAACCATCCAATCCAAGAGCAATGAAAAAGCTTAATGGAAAACGTTATGAACTTATAAAACAACTTGGATATAGTGTAAAAGGATGTGGTGCTAGAGAACAAGGTATGTGCAACCCTATAGATCCTAACACACAAGAAATGACCCATGGTCTTGGTTATTTTCCTTTGATAGAAATAAACAAACCTTCACTCAATATCAACACTATCACCAAAGATTCCTCTAAGCTAAATTTAGTAGCAAAGCATCCTGAACTAATAGACACTAGTGGTCTTGATTGTTCCCCTTTTCTTGGAATGAAACCAACAAATAAATCCTTGCTTAATGTAAATGTCATCTCCCAAAACACTAATGATTTGAGTTCATTAGATTTTACACCCTCTTGTAAAGGAGATAATGAAATCTTGCAATCTAAATATTCTTGCATAGATATGGCATCTTGTAATAAGCAAGAGCAATCTTTATCACATAATAAAGGAAGATATACCATTGATCAAGAGGGTATCTTGTTGAGACTCCTACAAGATCACTTTATATCCCTTCCTCCAAGAACTTGAAAGAAATTATATTACAAAAATTCATTTTGCACATATCATAGAGTTCATGGTCATTCTACTAATGCATGTAAGGCTTTGAGTAGTAAAATTCAACATCTTAAGGAGTTTGGTGCTATTCCTTATGTGGGGGCACCTAGTTCCTCTAATCGATATTGCTTTTCACTCTAGCATGCATCTTATAAATTATTTCAGCTCACCCTTGTCCTACACTAAGTGGGGGCAAGGGGTTAGGTAGCCTTGTCCTCGTATGTCACTTTTCGGTGTCTCTTTTGTCCAATCGTTAACCTTTCATGACCATGTAAGAGCAATCTTGGAATGTGGATGACATGCCTTAAGTTGGCTCGCATGTGATATACTATCTTCATGATGTAGCTTATAGGAAACATATGACTTGGCATAGGGATTTCCGAGTAAGCTCTCATGTCTCCTTCTTCTACTTTAAAGCAATTGCTCATAGTAATGGAGTTAGCAACTACTTTAAAGTGGGGGCATACATTGACACTCGTATTTCATTGATTTCTTCCTTCTTGTGATGTGTGTTTTTCTTGATGGAGTCATCGGGCTTGATTCCCTCCAAGAGCGCAATACATCTTTAAAACATCCTCTCTTGGAAACATTAGGCACAATGTTTCCTAAGATGAGACCTTGTACGAACTAAGAAAAATCCCTTTGAACATTCTTTCACGCTATTTTTGTCTAAAGTTTCTGAAAGCATATGAAGTTTTACCTCATAGAGCTCAAAGATCATTTTTTGTGGTGCCTTATTAAAGTCATCAGGAGGTTTAACTTTGGTATGGTTGAGTGGGAAGCC
>VDFB02004603.1:0-13590 GCA_007258455.2 Sequoia sempervirens | reverse complement strand
TTATAATAATTATGTAATGTTTATGTTCATTCAACTAGGTAAGTACCAAGTTAAAGATATGAATGTATATATCGAGCCTCTTATCGACGAGTTACTAAAGTTATGGAATGGCGTCACTATGTATGACGTCTCTAGACCAATAAGACAAATACAATTTCAATTCCATGCAATGTTTGTATGGACAATTCATGATGCCCCAGGGCTAACACATTTTTGTGGTATGTTATAACGTTCGACTGCACTTTAACAATATTTAATTTCATGAAGTAGATATCATGCATGTTTTTAAAATAATCTATTCATTATATATAATTATAAAAATTGGCATATTTAATCCAATTATATATGACCTTGCGTGTCTTCAAACATATGTACTGCATGTCCAATTGTATCCAAAAGATGAAATCTTGTCGTTCAACAAGTTTAGGAAAGCAGGTGTTTGATGAGTATAGGCACTTCCTCCATAGAAATCATAAGTATCGAACTACTGAAAAATATTTTTTCAATGGGAAAGAGGAGACTACATCAAAACCACGAAGAATGACACCTTTCCTATGGAAGTTGGAATATAATAGAATTAATCGTTAAGGTTATACATTAGATCAAATTCTTTATCTATCATATATGATATGTTTTGAATTTATATTTTTATATTGTGTTGTGTTTACTCATGTTGTAATTGACAATGATTGTCGTTGTTAATTTGTTTAACTTATATGCTTCATGAAGGTCATCAAGGCATTAATGGTCGGCTTCCACAGGGACTGAAAAATTATCCCAAACAATTTAGTAGGTTCCCTACTATGAGCAGCTACAAATTGTGCATTTGTTTGATACAATGCATGTTGGAAAGAATATAACAAAAATGTTATGAAAAATATTGGATGGAAGGCATGACAAAGAAAAAATTGTCAAAATTTGTAGTGACATTCAAGAAGCCAATCATGCAATGAAAAATGTCATTCAATTAAATAGCGATGGAGACCAAATTAATAGAAGTTCCCTTCCTTGGTTATTAACAAAGCAACAAAGCAATGCTATAAAAGAAGTCATATAAAAAATTTGATTTCCCATAAGATTTGTTGCGAATATAAACAATATAATAACAAAGAAAGGTGAATTTGGGTCAGGGATGAAAACGCATGATTGGCATACCTTCATTAAGGTAATTATTCTGGTATATTATATACAATTGTATATTGCATGTACTTTTCAGTGTATTATGTTTACTACTTTTAGAAAAATAATGAAAAGATCTTTTTATAATTGTTGCAGTACGTTCTACCTCTATCTCTCCCAGACAACTTTGACAACAATGTCAATCAAGTTATATATGATCTTGCAAAATACATGAGGTAAATAATGTAACACCCCTCCGTTTTGGACATTTGGATCGGCACTGCTTTCTTGGTAATGTTTGATTATGCTTGATGTGACTGTGAACTTAGTGCTTGTTTGATTATGAATTGTTTGGTGATGTGCATGTTATATTGTAATGTGACGTTTGTGTTTGAACATGCTTAGACTTTCAAACTTGAGTACTTGCGATCGTGATTGTTAAACAACGTAGAAGCTATATGTTGATGTGATGTTATCTTATTCTGATGTATCTTAATGACATGTTTTAGAATAATTTGGAAGATATCTGATTAAGTGATGTTTTATGCTATCGATCATATCATTGTTGTTAGATGCCTCAGTTAGAGATACTATATTGGTGAAAGGGGCGGATTGTATCACTCGCTTGCGAGCGCCCTACAATTCCAAGATTTCCTCTTCATGGCATGTTTGATTATAATGTACATATATATTTTGCACGTTCGACATGTTCTTGGTTGCAGGTTTGCAGGTACATGACATCGACTCGACCTGGTTTCACAGGTGTGAGCGTGTCAATTTACCAACGGTAATTGATTGGGAGATAGTAGCTAGGATTTCCAAACCAAGTCGTCACCCTAGTTATAGCGTGTTTTCGGGTTGTCGTCGGGGTCAGTTGTTTTAACTTGGTCAGTTACCCTTGAGTGTTTATTTAATTTCAAGTTTAAAGTTTATTAAATGACTTGCATGGTTTAATTGATGATTAAATGCGTTTAGTTGCAATGTTGAAATGTGATTTATTAATTGATTATTTGAGGAAATTAATAAAATAATGATTGGGTTATTGATTGATTTGATTAATTAATAAACTAGATTTAGTTTATTAATTAATTAGATTAATAGTGGATATAGTCTAAAAGATGGTTTAATCTATTTAGTTTCGATAATTAAATGCAAATTATCTTGTTTGTTAATTGGGTTTAAATTAATTAAAATAATTCTTTAGTTACTAAGGAATTGAATTATTTAATTAATTGGACTAAGTTATAAATTGATTTGTTAATTAATGAATAAACTTGAATAAAGGAATTATATGGTCTTTAATGAATATTTGATTTAAATTATAAAGGTAATGGAAATCATATTTGAGATTTAATTTAAAGGAGATTATGAGTTTACATGAGAATTATATTTGAAATTTAAAAGTGTTTTAAAATTTAAAAATACAAAAGCCTTTTAATGAATTAATTAGGAATTGGGCTTTTGAATAAAAAAATGAGATAGTGGAAAATTTAAGGTTTTCTTTGACAAAAAAAATAAAAAAAATGGAATAAAAGTCTTTGGTTGGAAAAGAAAAGGAGGATAAATTATTATGCTTGCAATTGGAAAGAGGATGGGGAGGCTATGGTTTTGCTTGAAATCTTGAAGGAGGGCTTGGAATTCTCCATGGTTGAAGGCTTCCCAAATTTGGAGAAAACACAAGGTACTTTCATTTTCTCTCCTCTCCCTCTTCTCATTTTGCTTGGTTGAAAACTTTAGCTTTAGATTCTTTGAAAAATCCAAAGGAAAAGCTGTCAAATTTGTTCAACCTCTATTTAGTTTTGAAAATAGGAACTTAGAAAGTTTCAATTGAAGAAATTTGATTTCTTGGCT
The DNA here is from genome assembly GCA_007258455.2 of Sequoia sempervirens. Classification (NCBI taxonomy): domain Eukaryota; kingdom Viridiplantae; phylum Streptophyta; class Pinopsida; order Cupressales; family Cupressaceae; genus Sequoia; species Sequoia sempervirens. Next base: position 10,620 of record VDFB02004603.1, on the reverse strand, counting down.
GTATTGGAAAAAGGAAACCCAGAAAATTCATTATGTCTTTTGTTCAAATCTGCCTCCTCAATCTTTCTTCAAGAAAAATTTGCCAATATAGGCTGTGGGATGATATGTTTTGGTTATAAATGACCATTTGTATAATTTTGCATACAACTTTATGCATATGAGAGATTGTTTTTTTTTAAATGACTGTAAAAAAAAAAAAAGGAATTGCGTTCTGGTTTTTACCAGACGCAGGGTTTGTTTTATTTTATTTTAATTTATTGGTTTTCGCTAGGTTATGGGCTGAGTTATTTTATTAAAAAAAATAAATAAATAAATAAATAAATTTTAATTGTTTTGGTGGGGTGGGGAGACCAACCCCCACCACCACCACCGCTGCCATCGCCGCCAAGGGTCGGCTCTGTGTGCTCGGCACACAGCCCTCGCCGCCGCGGGCGACGATGACTGTATGCGAAGCACACAGTTCCGCCGCCATGGACGACGGTTGCTGTGTGCTTTGCACACAGCCCCCGCCGCCGTGGGTGGCGACGGGCGGTGGGTAGAGCACCCAGCCCTGCTGACCACGGGAGGTAGGGGCCTGTCAATTTAGGGCTTCGGCCCTTTGCAAACAAAAAAAAAAGAAAAGAAAAGGGATTTGTTTAAGGGTTTTAAAAGTTTCTAATATTGTTTACATGTTATTTACAATGTGTAAATTTATATGTATGTTTTATAATATATAAATATATAATACATATATTATAATATTATAATATTTATGTATATATATTTATATATTATTAAAATATATATATATATATATATATATATATATATAATAATTTAATAAACTATGTTTTATGGAAATTTTTAAAATGGGATTTAAATTTAAATTTTAATAATTTATTTATTTTATGCAAATAAAATAATAGTTTATTTAATTAATATTTTATTGGGCATAATATTTATTTGGCATATTATAATGATGGTAAATAGTAAATGGAAATTCTAAAGTGATTATGTGATTATAATAATCGAAGGAAATTATATTTTAATGAGTAGTCGTAATTTTAAAAGAATTGTTTTTAAACAATCATGTAGGGCTGATTTTGTCATTAAGTTGTAATAACGGTACTCTCTTAACTAATCAAGTTGATTCAAATTCGGTTTTAATTGAGAAATCATGGAACTTTATAATGATATTTAGAGGTACACGTTTAAATGATAATTGAATATCTGGAAATTAGAACTTACTCTAGGATGATTATCGCATTGGTAACAAAGAAATGAAAGCTGGTGTAGATCATTTGTAGAATATTGAATTCGTCTAATTTATTTATTTAATCCAAGTGGTAATATAGATTAGGTGATTTGAGTAACATTTAGTTAAAGCGTCGATGCGAATCTGAATTCAAGATTAATTTATCTTCTCTAGATGTCTTTTTAGCAAAACGTTCTAAGTAAAGAAGACAATTGAGAAACTTAGGGTTAATGAATGTCTTAGTTCACGTAGATGGTTATGGTCTTTAACTATGGAACAAAATTGAAGAGCTTAGGATAAACGAATGATGTATTTAAATCAAAGAATTGTGTTTGTCAAATGTGGATTTACTGAAAATTTGATTTTGATTAATTATAGATTGACCAAGTAGAGTTGTATTATTGGAATTAAATTCTTTAATGTCGGCAAAAGGATATGTGCATTTACTTTTAGTATAATTGATTGGAATATATTGTGTTCAAGTAGAAATGAGTTTTAGTTGATTTATTTAATGATTGAGTTGAAATTGAAGATTGATTTGTTGATCTAAATGTTATTATTAAGATGTTTTAATTATAGAATATAATGGCAAAACTTAGAGAAAGGAAGGGCTTACTATTTAATCGAAATGTTTGGTTAATCCAGTAATTTTTATTTACAGTACATGATTGTGAGTCATAGAGTGATTGATTGGTCTATTTCATTTCAATGATGTTATCTATTAAATGTCTGGGTTTTAGTATATGAAATTTTGAGTATGTGATATGTTCTTTGCATATTTCTTATCGTGAAAAGAAATGGGTTCGATTGTTTGATAAATGCAAGTCATGTAACTGTGTTTGACTAGGTTTAGGAAACCCGAACATTAGTTTACTTAACTGTCCGGAATGCTTGTAGTGTTCTAACGTTTGTCCTCAATGTTGGGAGAATAGAGTCAATGTTGAAGTCTTCCAGATCAGAGTTCATGTATTGGTTTGGGATTGTGGTACGTGAGTCAATTTTGATGTGCCTTGGGAAATGTGCATGTGTCACCAAGTCATTTCACTCGGTTTTCACGTTCGGGTTTTGTAATTTGTACCTCCTTTGAAATAGGAGTGGGTTTTTGTATTTGGTTTCCTCCTATGTTTGGAGTGGGTTTGTTTTTTGCTTTCCTCTAGTGTGTGGAGAGGGTTTTAACCTTGTTTTCCTCTAGTGTTTGGAATGAGTTTTCTTGTCTTGTGCCTCCTTGGATTGGAGAGGTTGTGTTATTTGGTCACCTTTTGTGATTATGACCATGTGTGTTGTCTTAGGAGAGTGGCTTGCAAATGGGCGCCGGCGCACAAAGTGGCACTAGGATAACCCTTTGCAAGTTGGTTAATTCAGTGATAACTAAATAAACTTTTAGAAGTTTAGGATGTATCAAACATTAAATAAGATTAAGTATGCCTCGCTCATGGACCCAAGGGCTTGTTGTAGACTTGGGATGAGACGGGAAGGCCTAGAATGGCAAGATCATCTATCTCATCTTCACGAGAGGTATTTGGTTCCGCATGAGTAAGCATGGGTGCCGGGAATGCGGTAGAGGCTACCAGGATAACCCGTGGAGTGGGGGCCGGGGCCTAGGAAGATTCCCAGAGGATATCCCTTGACGAACTATGCGATGACACTCTTCCTAAGTCAGCAGTTTGTATATGTTTTATGTGACACTCTTGATCTATTCTATAACTGGGAGCAAAGTAACCTATGGCAGTTTTGTGTGAGTCGTACCTAGAGTCGTACGTTTGACCGTTCAGTCTTGTGATGTGGTCTTGTATTTATTTTGTTTCAGCTTTGGGTGACTCGTGTCTAGTGGTAGATGGTCTTGGGTAGGAATTCCTGGTTACTATCTCCTAGCACGGAGGGAGTGGGGCCTTTGGGTTCCACGTGGTCGGGTGGCGTGCATCTTGAGTCCGTTGGTTCTTCTTCTTGCTCGTGTGTTCGTGATTTTTAGCTGGAGAGCTCGTGGGAATCAGTTTCTTCTCACACTTCATTCTTTCAGCTCTTATTGTATTTTATTACCCCTCATTTGTTATCGAGGTGGAATTTGTAAAGTGTAATCATAACTTTTGGATTTACCTCATTCAAGGAATGAGTATTGTAATCTTATTGTAATTCATGTAATTGAAATCTTTTGGTATTTCTTATCCTTCGTTGCAAGCTATCTTGTATGGAATGTATGTTGTCTCATTTCCTTAAGTGTTTAATGTTTCGGTTTATATTAATGTTGTTGTTGTTTGGGTTCTAATGTAATCTTTGTCTCGTGGCCTTAGATGTTGTTGGCAATGTGTATTCATATTACATGTTATTTGTATACTTGGTCCATTTAAGTGGTAGTTGCAACTTCCTCTAGGGTTCGCGTGTGAGAACCATATGGCCAAAAAAGAAAAAATTGCTTTTAGAAAAAAAACGCTACTGCAAGTTAGAAGACGAAAGGGTTGGCCGTCACGGATGGTGTCGTCGACTGACATCATCGTCCGGCAAAATTAGAGCTTAAAATTGACAACCATCACAGGCAGCCGGAGCAAAATTACTTACAAAAATTTGATTGCGGTATATTTGAAGATTTGTCGGAATATTCGCTGGAGCAGAATAACCGAAGGGGAAAAATATTCCCTCTTGGGATGAATTTGAGCCTGAGGCCACTGGTCCTCCATATGACCGGGGTTTTAATGAGAGGAGCAGCGAGAGCAGGAACCCGGTGGCGGGAGTGGCGGCGATTGGCGAGGCTTTCTTTGGCGGCGGTGGATCAGGTGGCCTTTCGGTGGCCGCAGGGTGCTTCCTTTAACACTAGGCGATGTAGGCACGAATCCAAGAAAGCGATGTTTTAGACTTTTAAAAATTGTGCAGAAATGTCTCGTGTTGGGGAGCGTACGGTACGGACAAAAATTGCCTCCTGGATCAACTACACTAAAATGGATGATTTGATAGGAATTTCTAGGGTTTTGGGACGCTGCGAACGCGATGGTGACGTCCGTTTGAGCCCATAGTGTCCCAAAAAAATAGCTACTCCCAGATCTTGTAGAAAAGATGCCTATGGAAACCCTTGCACTTGAAACTCACTGAAAGGCCATATCTTCAGATCACGAACAGGCAGCTGCAGGTCTGGAGCTTTGATACCATGTTAAAATCCAAGATCACCTGCATGCAAGATGGATACCTATCACATGCAAAAGATATGAAGAACCCGAAAAGATTCTCACGAGACCTCCAAAGTGTAAAATGCATTAAGAGAATCAATGATTGATTACAAAAAGAAGATCAATCCTTATGAAGGAGATCAAGAAACCCTAAAGAAACCCCAAATGAAAACCTAGTGTGCACACTTAATTAATAATTAATTAATTATTAATAAACCTAAGTTTAGCTTAAGTAATAAAGAGGCAAGTGACTTAATTAATTAATCAATGTGATGTAATTAATTAAGCATAATATATTACTCTAACACTTCTCACTTCCTCTATGTTGTTCGTTGCATCTATGTGTTTCTCTGTTTGGGGGCTATCTTTTGGGGGTTTTGTTGACACAGTTGTGGTTTCCAAATGGCAGAAGGACTTTAAAGCCTATTATCTTGGTTTGGAGCCTGTTTTGGGTGGTTGGCCAATAAGATGGAGCAGTTGTTCTACTCTAATGAGGTTGTTCTCTTCCCTGTGCTCTGTTGGGTTTGGTGTGGGCCTGCACTAGTGTTTTTAGGGGTTTTTCTTGTTGAGAGCAGAGATAATTTTGAAGACCCATATGTTGTTGTTGTTGTTGCTTGCTAAGGTCCTCCTTCTCACTGTAATTTCTTCCTTCTCTATGAATACTAGGTATTCTTTTGAGGTGAAGGCCTCTCCCTTGGATGTGGAGTCCTCTCCCTCTTCGGTTGAGGTGTATTATGCAGTTGAAGGTCTCTTTCGGCTTTTCCCATTGAGGGCGATCCCATTTCTATTGAGGTGGAATGTTGGTGTGCTAGGGTGATGTGGTTATGGTGGGTTGGACGAGCTTGGTCTCGTCTCCTATAAAGGTGGAGTGAGCAATTGGTTTTTATGGAACATGCTTGGAGCCTTGAGCTCTTGTGATGATCTCTCCTATAGCGGTGGAGAGGGGATGTTGTTGGGCAATATTTTGTCTACTTTTGGGGCTCTGCTTCTGTAGATCTATAACGTAGTTGTTTCTACTAGAGGTATGGAGAGAATAATCTTCCTGAGTGACTGGTATGTTATCGCTTGGCTGTTGCAGGCTTTTCTCCTGGGTTCAAGGTCCCTACCAAAACCTAGTTGTATTGGGTTGTTTGTCCCGTCAAAACCAATGGGTTCAAGATCCATGTAGTATCTTGGTTCTGTGTTGGACAACTGATTTTGGCTGCTAGTTTGTCCTTGTTTCACTGCTGGGCTTTATTGTATTCTCTTTAGGCAACTTGTCCACCCTTATTTGGGTTTTGGGTCCTTTCAAAACCTGATGGTTTCAGGTCAATTCAAAACCTATTGTATATGGTTTCGAGTCCATTCAAAACCTGTTTCTCGTCTTATCAAAAACATCTTCATTAAACAGTCCATGTTATTTTGTTTTGTCATTCAACATAAGGTATTATAAAGTTGTGATAAGAAATCATTTCACTTAGACAATAGAATTTATATCAATTATTATATAAAAAATTAAGTAACAAATTTGTGTGTTTTTATGACAAGAATAATAATTTTGATAAAAAAATTTAATAAATTATTTTATTTTAAATTAGGTCAAAGGCTAATTAGAAATAATTCCAAAAAATATCACTATGAAGGCAATGTTATGTCATTGGTTTGTTAAGTGAATCCAATGGATGCCCATGCAATGTATGTTATAAAATAGAAGTAAAAGAATTGAGTATCCACTTTTATCATTGAGAATTGAATTACCCTTTACCATATAATTTACAATTTGGATAAATGGAAAAAATTAAGATCAAAAGAGAATTTTTAAATGACTATTTAAAAAAATATATAATCAAATGTAAAAATTAATGAATGATTTAAGGTGTCTATGTTCAAAATATAAAAATTATTTGAAAATAAGAATTGTAGCTACTTAAAAGTTATTCTTGAACTACAATTTTTTTTGGAAATGTTAAAAAATAAGTCGATAAAAAATGAGAGCACAATGAGGTACTTTTGTTTTTATAAATGAAATATAACACAACATTAAGGATGTTCCACTCCCTAGGACACACACATTTTAAATTTTTGTTAAGTATTTTTCAAAGCCCTTTATTAAAAATTTAGATAAAATAATGTAGAGGATTACATATTTTTTACAATATATTGAAAATATATTTTTATTAATTTTTAAAATAGACAACTTCTAAATAAATATGAAGCTAAACATAGTTTCCTTGATTTCAAAGATATAATTAAATTTATAACATATATTAAAATGACTATATATGTATGTATATATACATATTTATGCATATACATACATATATATGTATAAATATATATAAACATTTATATACTTAAACCTTATAAATAAGAGAAGACACAAGCAAAGAAAAGAGGGCTCGTGCAAGTGGCGGTAGGGGAGGAAGAAACCCTCACCAACGAAGGTTTGTAGTTTCATAGGCCCTTGTACATTCCTTAATTGCGCTCATTCATTGCCTTCCCTTTTTTAAAGTGTTCTTGCATGGTTTTTCTCTATTGTTTCAATTAAAATATATTTTTTGTATTATCTTTGGGCTCTCCCATCCTGTAAGAATTGATGAGTGGGGATATGGATCCCCTTGATACCCATGCAAATCGGGGAGAAAGTGAAGAAACCCTACATAATCGAATTAAGTCATTCAAAGACGTTGTAGAGAAAGACACTACAATTCTAGTAAGTGTAAAGATTTATGCCTACAGAAGAGGAGTGTGACCTTGACGCCAGTGGAGGCGAATAAGGTATGTGTCCCTTTGAATACGCTAGAAGTTTGAAACTTGCTCCAAACCCTGAAATGAAAAAGGAACCATTAACAATAAAATATTAGACTAAAATACATCACCAAACCCCTTTGGTTATGCTTGCAGGAGAGGAGTGCGACCTTAACACTAATGGAGATGTTAGGCATGATGTTCCCTAGGTTGAGACCTTAGATGAACTAAGCAAAACCCCTTTGAACAATCCTTACAATATTTCACATTTACAATAGATGGTTGTATGGCGACCTTGCATAACACATTTTTTTTCCTATGGAGCCATCATATTTTTTCATGGGTGTTAGCATATGAAGTTTTTCTTGCCTCATGGATCTCATTGTTTCTCTTTTGTGGTGCCTTATCAAAGTTATTAGGAGGTATATCATTGGTATGTTTAGTATGTATGGGAGCCGACCATAGGCATGACTCTCCCATAGCCACTTGCTTGTCTATGTGCATGCATACCGATCACATGTGTATGTGTCTCACCACTTTGAGGGATCACCTAGTGGATATCGAGTTCCACTAGCTCATGTGAGCATTTGTTTTGTTCGCATAGTGGACATCGTGTTCCATTTGTAAATTTTTGGAAAAACAACTTAGACCTAGTCCACATCATGTTGGATAAATTCCAAGGCTTGATCCACCCTCTTTCTCTTTTTCATTCTTCTTGTAGTGTCGAAAAATGGTTCATTGACATTTTCCCACTCATTTGGGTCCTCCTTATGGATTTTGGCTTAATGTTGCCTTGATTTAGTGTTGTAATGTGGATAACACATTCACATTAAGTATTGGGCCCTTGTGAACTAAAGGGACTTTAATGGTGCCTTGCTAAAGTGTAGTCAAGTGTTGTAACACACTCATAGTTTTCTAGGGCTTTATCAATTAACTAAGCATAATAAACATAATTTTGATCATAATCAACATTAATCTTGCCTTATTTGGAGTTTTTAAAAGTGTTGTAACACACTTTCACATTCCTCTAGGCTTGTCATTAATGATTGACCTTTCTTATGCTTTAATTGGCCCTATTTTGCATCCACAAGCCTCATTTATTGCATCTTTTCGAGGATAGTCCAGACACAAATCAGTAACTATTCATAATTTAGGTGTTGCTAGCTTGTGTGGCCTAGATTTAGTGTCTGGGACTCATTCGCCACCTTGGGAAAATGAGTCCAACCTAGGTCTTTTTGGCCCCGATGCAAGTTTTACACATTTCTTTGAATTTTTCATCTTTGGTCCCATACATTATGTGTGATGGGACCCATTCACCACCTTGGGAAAATGAGTCCCATGTGACCAAAATTCAAATTTAAATCAAATTTCCTGTAGGATTTTAATCTCCTAGATCTGGTGTCAACTTGTCGTGTTGTAATTTCAAAAATTCTAGCATAATGAAGTATAAATACAAGGTTCTTTGACTCATTTTCATCCCAAGCATTCAAGTATTCATACCTAGCATTCAAGTATTCATACCTAGCATTCAAAGAATTCACTAGTTCATTTAAGCATTCACAAGAGCATTCAAGGCATTTCAAGAGCAGATTATCAAGCATTTAAGACAATTCTTCAAGTGCCTATCATCATGTCAAAGATTGCATTCTTTATGTTTGTTATTGTGCTAACATTTGTGATGTAGAGTTTATGATCCAAGAAAACATTACATTCAAGATATATCTCCTTCAAGCTAGACTTCAAGAACTATAACCCATTATATTATTTCTAAGCATTATTGTAATAATTTTATTGTGTTTTGGGTGAGCTGTTACTACATTCCTTTGTTCATCCATCATCTCTACTCTCTACATTTGATTTTATTCCCAAGGTTTAACTACCAACAAGGGCTCTGACCTATGGAAAACTCCTATCTACTAACCTCCTAAATAACACATTTTCATCTCTTGTGAGGATTTTAGTTGGCCAGGCTGTAGAGGATTTTACCTGGCAGCCAAGCTGAGTAGTGTTGTCAAGTCCTTTCAAGATCCCTGCAAAGTTGTCATCAACTTGGAGAAGCTTGAGAAGGCTTCCAAGTGGCTCCCACTCTGGTAGCCTAATCCAAAACCAAAAAGAGTAGAAATAAATTGAGGTGCACATAATCCAGCCTTTAAAACTTCTAGAAAGGTATGGACTGACGCACCACCATTGTGAATGAGTTCCACCCCAGAGTAGGGCCTCCAAAGAATTTCTGGCAAATCTTGGATACCTTTTTGGCTGAAATATATTCTGCATGTATTTCTCTCTAAGTAACCTGACTTATTCACCTGATGGGCTGAGTCCTGTAGTTAGTATCACTAGCCACATTTTCAAAGTTGATCTAGATCTTCATTAATTCCTTCTTCAATCTCTAGGTTCACACCCCTTTAGCTCAGCTGCATTACATTGTGTTCACTTTCTTAGGTCATTTAGCGTCATTTTGCATATCACAATATGTTTTCCAATTCATTGTCTTTTCCAAGTTTACACTTGGTGGTGAACCCCTCATTAGATATCATTTAGCCCCTAGGACAACCCTTTGGTAGATTTCAATCTCCTTTGCATTGAAATCTCAAGGGTTTGTTCTTGAGTAAAGAATAAAGAAATAGCCTCTCTCCTTTTAGGTCCAAAACCCTAGAAGCAAAAGAGAGACCTATATTTTTCATCTTTTCATTTTGGTGAACCTAGATTTAGATCATCAGAATTCTGATTTGGAGTGGATTTACATCCTAAATTTAGCTTGCATTAACATTGCATTAGGTTTTGTATTGATTAATTTGCATCTAGGGTTTCAATTCTTGCATTAGTGAAAAAATCATATAGCTTGCATTATTGCACTTAATTTCATTGAAAATTAGTAAAACTCTGCATTTGCATCTCAGATTTGCATCAGAAAATGTTCATAAAAAGCATAAAATCCAGTTTAAAAATTCTAAAAAATTTCAAAAAAATTAGTACCTGGACTCATTTGCCACCTAAGGTGAATCAGTCCCTTTACATATTTTTCATTGCATTTTCTAGGATTTACAGTTCATTTTCTGAGTTTATGTTTGTTGTTTCTGTATTTTTGTTTCACTTTCTAGAATTTCAGTTATAAGCATTTCATTATTCTTAGCTTACATTGCATTTGCATTCACCCCACATTTAGTAGCCTTTGCATGAGTGTTTGGTGTCCTATTGTTAATACCATAGTGAGAAGAAGTTTGAGACTCATGTCATCCTGTGATAGCATGACTTTTGTGGATCTTGGGTTATCTAGAGAATCCACTCCTAGCATTGACAATAGTACTCTAGGCATGGATAATACCCTTAGCAACTCCTTGCCTTCAAGTAGCATGCACACCGAACCAAGGAATGACAACATCCCGCAAGTAAACATAATTCAAATTCATGAGGACCTAGCAAACTTACAACACCAAATAAGCCTTGAAAACATTTCAACCACTACAATTCCTACCCTAGAAAACATGTTCACGACATGCTTGA